>OZ020299.1:3225522-3317551 GCA_963971205.1 Aethes cnicana
TACGCTACCGAGCGTCAAGCTGGCGTACACCGCGTGGATCTATGGAACGGCTTGGTTCTCGGGAATGATTTATAGCTCGAAAAATAGTACCCAAATAGTACCCACCGCCCATTAAATTTCGCCATTCTATCTATAATAGTAGCTGAGATAATCAACCACTTAACTTTTTACGAACTTGAGGGAATACTGTGCGAGTTTCCGTAGTAACGCTGACAAATTTCGTACACCGTTAAATGTTGGCATATCTCGGAAAAAACTTATTATTTATATTATAGACGGACAAACAGGCAGACGGCCCACCTGATGGACAGTGGTCACCGCCGCCTATACACATTTGTAACACCAGAGGCGTCACCAATGCGTTGCTGAACCCGAAGATATTAATTGACACCCTTTTTAAAGCATCCCTTATTGCCAATTACTCACTGATTATGAGCTTATAATCTCCTGGATCTTTGAAACCATTGTCAGGTTCTGCGAACAAAAGTCTCATTATTAACCTAATCCCAGCTGTAAGGCAGTTTTCCCTATCGTACTAATTAATTACTTTTAATTAGGCATGTGTATCTTTATATTAATTGTAATTGTAACTTTTTTATCTAAATCTTTTGTTGTGTATTGCTTAGTAGTTTTGTTTTTTTTGCACCTCCACAACTATTTCTGTTTTGCCCAAGGGTTTAACTGGTTGAAATCGTAGTTCGGCATGCGTTGCCTTAACGATACTATGATGGGGACGCGGGGAAGCGAGCGGCAGGGTCGGCGAGCGCACTTCCTTGGTAAGTAGCAGAGCTGAGATCTTTAACTTTGAGGAGTGTTACTTGTAATAAAATGAATTAAAATGTAAATGCCTTAAAAAAAAATCTTTTCGAATTTAACAAAAGCTGATTTATGAGATGGTTTCTGTTAATGTACCAAGCACTATATCGAAGTTAATGCATATCAACAAAAACACGGTGTAAGTAGGTATACTATTTCCATGGTAAGATGTTCTTTCATCCTTTTAGTATGGTGTCGATTTTTGGAACCACTAGAGATTGCTTGTCTTACCTTCATTACGTCCGTTGTCTTACCTTCAGTATGTCCGTTGTCTTACCTTCATTCTGTCCATAGTCTTACCTTCATTCTGTCCATAGTCTTACCTTCATTCTGTCCATAGTCTTACCTTCATTATGTCCGTTGTTCTTACCTTCATTTTGTCCGTTGTCATCGCCACCTTCCTTCATCTCGTCAGCACCTGTTTAAAACACAATTGTTTCGACTTAAAATTTTAAATTTAACATTTCCAAGTTTTTTTCTCTGTATTGTGACTCTAAGTCAGTGGTGATCTATGGTTACTACTTAAATATGATAAATACGGAAGTAACTCTGTCTGTCTGTTATTAAGTATGCTTTCTCGGCTCTTGCGGCTAAACCGCTGAATCGATTTTGATGAAAGGTGCGATTATAGTTTTAAGACTACGGGGAAGGAAGGACATAAGATACTTTTTACCCCGGAAAAACCCAGTTCCCACGGGAACGCTTAACCCAATTCCACGTGAACGAAGTCGCGGCCAGAAGCTAATCCATACTAATATTATCCATAATATCCATACTAATATTATAAATGTGAAAGTCTGTTTGTTTGTTTGATTGTTTGTCCTTCCTTCACGTCGTAACGAGTGGACCGATTTGGATGAAATTTGGTATGGATATAGTTTGAGACCCGGGCAATAACATAGGATACTTTTTATCCCGATATTTCAACGGGAACGGGTTTTCCACGGGTCAGAACAGTTTTTCAATATTTCTATAACTATAACCATCTATATGTAGGTTACAGTATCATCGGGTACGCAGATTCTAGAAGTCTAGTTATTCATATTTTCCGTCGTTTACTGTAAGTGTAATAATAGTATTACGTACGACCAGTACCTACCGTGTCCAACCACAACGACGTTGTGTTCTGTAAAGTAGGTATAATTGTTAAATATGTGTGGGAATGAATGTTGATGAACGAATGTGGTTTCTGAACGAGGAGTGTGATGAGTTGCTGGCAGCGTTGGCTGCTAAACGTCTGTATATTTTATTTTCACTCCCTTTTTCCGCCATTCAGCAATTTGAGATCATGGAAGACGATTACGATACGAAGAACAAAGGATTTGAGCATTTTATTCACTCCGATCACGTACCATCCCACATATCTGTTAATCCCCTCTCAGAAGGAAAGGAAATGTACCGCGGCTATACCGCGGTGCGGGAGACAGCTAGGTAGCAACCAAAAAAGGTTAAAAATATTAATTAAGTACTCACTGATTATCTGCTTATGATCGCCTGGGTCTTTGAAACCACGGTCAGGCTCTGCAAACAAAAATCTCTTTATTAACCTGTTAACCCGAGATGTTATGCCTCATTCGCATTCAGCCCCTGCCGCTGCCGGAAATAACTCCCTAAATAATGCTGCAGCAGGATCGATACGACTATGTGTTCACAATTCATCTTAATGCTGGTCATAATTAGCGGTTTTTGAACGCATCATAGAAGGTTTATGATGTCAGTGTAGATAAAAAGGTTAAAAATATTAATTAAGTACTCACTGATTATGTGCTTATGATCGCCTGGGTCTTTGAAACCATTGTCAGGCTCTGCAAATGAGGCATAACATCTCGGGTTAACACTTTAAAGTGTTAACCCGAGATGTTATGCCTCATTCACATTCAGCCCCTGCCGCCGCCCCTTACGCTGCCGGAAATAATTCCCTAAATAATGCTGCAGCAGGATCGAGACGAGTATGTGTTTACAGTTCATCTTAATGCTGGTCATAATTAGCGGTTTTTGAACGCATCATAGAGGGTTTATGATATCAGTGTAGATAAAAAGGTTAAAAATATTAATTAAGTACTCACTGATTATCTGCTTATGATCGCCTGGGTCTTTGAAATCATTGTCAGGCTCTGCAAACAAAAATCTCTTTATTAACCTGTTAACCCGAGTTGTTATGCCTCATTCGCATTCAGCCTCTGCCGTTGCCCCCTCGCGCTGCCGGAAATAATTCCCTAAATAATGCTGCAGCAGGATCGAGACGAGTGTATGTGCACAGTTCATCTTAATGCTGGTCATAATTAGCGGTTTTTGAACGCATCATAGAGGGTTTATGATGTCACTGTAGATAAAAAGGTTAAAAATATTAATAATTAAGTACTCACTGATTATGTGCTTATGATCGCCTGGATCTTTGAAACCATTGTCAGGCTCTGCAAACAAAAATCTCTTTATTAACCTGTTAACCTAGTTGTTATGCCTCATTCACATTCAGCCCCTGCCGCTGCCCCTCGTGCTGCCGGAAATAATTCCCTAAATAATGCTGCAGCAGGATCGAGACGAGTGTGTGTTCACATACTGCCCTACTACTTATTCATTTCGCTTTGAATTTCGGCAATGGCAGACGTCGAAATAATGGCAGCGTCCGCGCTGTGTATTTTTGCTATACATAAGTAATTAATTATGTTCGATATTTCAATAATTCTGGTGAATTTGAAAATTTTGTACGCATGTCTTTCTTCGATTTTGAATACTTATTGAACAAAGTTGCTCCATTATCGCCAAACAAGATACTCTTTCTCCTCTCAGCGAGTACGAGCGATGGAGCAGAATGTGAACACGCACTGCCGCTAGCGCTGCCGGTCCTTTGACTTCCGCACAAAAACCGCTCTTTTGGGGAGCGCCGGGCAGCGCAAGTGGCAGTCGCAGTGGCATGAGAAGTATCCTGTTCACATACTCGTCCTGCCCACTTCCCTGCTTACTTCGACTGTATGTAAATAGGGCTTTAGGCTGCCTTTCCAGTGAAGCGGAGATGAGCGAAGCAGAGAAGAAAAGGAAGGAATAGTACATTAATGCAGAGGCCGCCAAGTAGCGCATTGCCGGACGACTCAGTTAGAAGGCTGAGCGAAGCGAAGCCTTCTATTAGTACGAGTCCGGCAATCGCAATTGCGGCCGAGATATATATAATGCTTTTCTCAAACAGCGAGGAAATACGAAAGGTCAGTCGGGGCAAGTGCGCCAGGATAGGGTGTGCGCCTAACATAAATATATCGAAACCTATAAATATTACTCAACTAGTAGTTGGCTGTTTACAAGGCATAGGGGCGAAATAAATTTAGGCGCACTTACCCCACATCAGTATTTACTACTTCCATGATCGTGGATGATTTGGCCATGGAAGTTGTACTTATTACCTCCATGGATTTGTCAGTTTCGGGGCAAGTGCGCCAGGATGGGGTAAGTGCGCCTAACATAAATATATCGAAACCTATAAATATTATTCAACTAGTAGTTGGCTGTTTACAAGGCATAGGGGCGAAATAAATTTAGGCGCACTTACCCCACATCAGTATTTACTACTTCCATGATCGTGGATGATTTGGCCATGGAAGTTGTAGGTACTTATTACCTCCATGGATTTGTCAGTTTCTCTACAGAGGTGTCTCAAATAGCAAGCGAATTAAAAAAAACACACACGACAATAATGTTTTTGCTGGCCAAGGCCGGCAATGGACAGCCTCGCGTCTTCTTTTTTTGAAGGTAACACGAAAATTTCCTAGCATGTTTGAGAAAAATCAATTTAAGGACAGTATAACCCCTTGTGTTTTTTATTAAATAAGAAACGCTTACCGCTCACTTCTCTTTTTTGTCTTCTTTTGACTACCGGTTCTGCAAATTAATGGGTAGGGGCTTACACAACTTAGAAGGCGCGTGGATTAAGCAACAATAGACTCTGCGTCAACGGCTTAAGTGCTTTACATAGGTACTTTCATACTTAGATAGGTGAAAAAGTAAAAAAATATTGTCAGTAAGTAGAGAAATCTTCTTCTCATCGGTCGTGTCCAAGAGATGGTTAAATTGACTAGATTTAGCTCCGAAATAACGGTTGAATTAACTCTTTTGAAGCCGTGGTAGCCTAGTGGTTTGACCTACCGCCTCTCATGCAGAGGGTCGGGGGTTCGAATCCGGCTCGCACCTCTGAAATAATTTATGTGCGAAATTCAATTTGAATTTACCACTGAGCTTTTCGGTGAAGGAAAACATCGTGAGGAAACCTGCACGCATCTGCGAAGTAATTCAAGGATGTGTGTGAAGTCCCCAATCCGCGTTGGGCCCGCGTGGGGAATATAGCCCAAACCATGGCATCATTCACCATAATCGTTGAGAGATCCCTAAAGCGTACTAAAGGATCTTAAAGTACGACAAAGGAAAGTTCGGTACGGTTTAAGAACAATTGATCCAAAATCGTACTTTTCACACTTTTCAGAAAAAGGTATTTTTCTCAGAATTTATTATAGTTTAAATTTCAGGCTGTTATTTGGTTGATTAGTTATTAAACATAGATTATTTTCCTAACATATGAAATTTCTTATCTCATCTATATTTTCAGTAATTGTCATTTTCTGGTGTACGATTAAGGCAGGTTTACCCTATTTGACAGCTATATGCGACGTTGCCAACTTTCGGAATAAACACCCTCAATTTACCTATTTCCCTGGTCGCGCGTCGCGTCGCTGCTACCTTAAAAAGGCCTTAAATAACTCTATTTGATTACCTTTCTTTGGAGCTGAGTTATATTTCCTTAGTGGCTTAGTTTGATGTCCAAAATCGCAGTACTTCATTGGTACTATTGCAGCCTCCATATCTATAAATCAAATATATAATCTTCTCATTACCGACAGCCGTTCTTTATGTAGGTAGCTGACCGCTGTCTGTGTTTCACCTCAATATAATATGTAGGTTATAATTTAAGGATATTTTGAAATCTAACGTAGAGAAAGTCTATCCCTGGGTCTATATTTGAAGTTTATATTATGAGTTTATAATTATAATGACTAAGAAACCATACGATCTCGATTGCGTTGCCCACCCTGAGGCCTAAGATGGAATGCCTCTGTGCCAGTAATGCCTGCTATTTGGCGGCACGAACCCGGAGAGCACTGCTATTTGGCGGCAGGTTAGCGGGTAAAGACGGTGGTACGGCTCCTGACGGATCCAGCACCAGGCCCATGGTCTAAGAAAACTGCCGAACTGGGTGACGTGTCACCCTTAGGTCCTTAGGTCAAAGTCGAGTCGCCGCTTTATTGCAATAAAACAAAAATGAAGGAAAAATTTTCTGCCGTTATAATGCAAAATGAATTATTTGCGCATTACATTTGTCATTTACTTGTTTAAGCACACAGAATGGGACAAGTTAAAAACGAATGAACGTAATAATTTAATGAAACACTCGCGGAATACATGGGGATTATTTTAATACAAGTGGGTGGACCATGGAAGGCCATGCTCCTTCGAAGGCCAATCATTAAAATTTCGTAGTTATTGCCATGTGATGACAAATTCCTTCTATTAACACAAACACCCATCGAACTGGAAACCAAGGACGCGGCGGCGAATCGCTCGCGCTAATATTTTGGCAGTATCTACAGTCCCTCGCTTTATTGATATCGGGAATCGACGACGTTAAAATAAGGTGGGTGTACCATGGAAGGCTACTCTAACAAATAAACAGTTATTATTTGTTTATTTACTGGATAAATGAAACAAACAAATATTTAAGTAATACTTTGTTTTTTATGTAACATATAAACTACTTTTTAGGGTTCCGAAGTCCACAAGGAACCCTTATAGTTTCGCCATGTCCGTCCGTCCGTCCGTCTGTCCGCACTATTGCTCGGAGATGATTAGGTCTAGAGAGCTGTAATTTGGCATGAATATGCATATTAGTTACGCTGACAAAGTGGTACAATAAAATTTTGAATTCTTTTTTTTTTATAGGGTACCTCCCCTACTCGTAAAGTGGGGATGTAATTTTTTTTTCTTGCGTACACCATGGTGCGGCATATCGTTGAATAGGTCTTAAAAAAATATTGTGGGTTTGTTAAAACCATTTTTTGATTAAGTGATGCGTTTGTGAAATATTAAGCTTTAAAGTGCTATTTTTTGTTAGAGTCACGTGTCCCCCCCTCCCCCCTGCCAGCTAAATGGTGGTATTTGGATGGCTGAAAAAAATCACGGTTGTGGCATATATAACGTAGTTGAAAGGAAAACTATCAGAGCTAAGTAGGCTGTACAAACTTACGAGTAATAGTCGACCAACTTATAATGATGATTTTTCTCGAGCGGCAGGGGCGTCGGGCGGGCACGTCATACCACAGGCTAGCTAGATGCTAATAAGTCTTAGAAAGGTACTCTGGGCATCCTCAACTTCGGAACCCTATAATTTGCGCGTGGCCCGACACGCACTTGGCCGGTTTTTATTGTAGATTTAAGCGCTATTTATTAACTCTTAGTGTTAAATGACTGATTTATTATAATGGCCCTCTAAGGAGCCCTGTTTCTAGCAAGGCCATTTGGAAGAGTTCAATGAAACTGAAGTTTAATCAATATTGATTAAATCTGCAATTCAAAAAAGTGGTTTATATGTTACGTAATAAAACAAAGTATTACTTAAATATTTGTTAGTTTCATTTATCCAGGAAATAAACGAATGATAACTGTTTATTTGTTAGAGTGGCCTTCCATGGTACACCTTCCTCACCACTTGCAACACACAGCAGTGCGAATGACGTTAGGGTGACACCCACATTACTACAGAATACCGGACTGTCATACCTGGCGAAGTATATTATTGTATCATGACCAGGCCCTACCACCATTAAATTGTGGCTTACCTTGATGACACTTCATATACTGCATCTCACACTTGTTCAGAACAACGACGTGTATAGATCGGGTGGCATTGCGCCTCTTGATTCTCGCGCAAAGCGGGGATTCTGTCAGAGGACACTGCACATCACACCTCGACTTGAATACACTCTGGTGTACTATCCCATTGGATATATTCGCTATAGCGTCTGGATAGGCTACGGCCTCGGTAGCTATGTAAACTGCTGAAAGAATAAGTAAATATGATCGCTGAGTGCCGGTGATACAAAACAAGCATGAAAGTATCAATAGATGCCGTGAAAATGCGTTCCTTGCGAAGTATGAGTGGTATTAAGTTGACAGGGCCTAATGTGAAGGGTTTTGCAGGGTTTACTTCAGGACAACAAATAAAAGATCTTGCCTCTTTCACGATCGTTTTTTATTCTCGTTATTTTTCCTTTCCCGCCAAAACGAGTCTTAACATTAGTTCCAATAAAATCCACTATGGCGCCACTGGCGCTGTCAAAATCATAAAGAGTTTTTATAACAAGCAAATATCAAAATTAAACATAAAAATACATTAACTATTAATTAAATTATTGTAAGAGCACGTACATTAAATAACGTAATATTTTATATGGCTAAATAAAATCAATGATACATTAAAAGTGTAGTGATAATCGCCTGGTCACATCACGTGACTATCGGCCTGGGCGCTGCTGGGAATGCTGTGGTAACACTTATTCGAGTCCATACATCGGGATATAGGATTTCCCATATCCCAAATACGGATACTTACAGGAAAGACTATTCAGAAAATAATAAGTTAAAAATTAAAATTAAATAGCTTTTAAATTTATACAGAAATAAAAAGTTAAAACTATACAATAACCAAAAAACCTAAATTAGGGCCTTTCAGAAGGGTTCCTATCACGCAGGCAGCATTCCCTCGCTGTATGGCAATAGCCAGTCTTTGCGCGAGAAAGCTGCCGGCGCGAGGGTCTCCCGTTGCCTCCCTCAAGCGCTTCCCTAGCTCCCTGTGGAGCCCCAGCGCCCCTTTGCCCCATGACCCCAGAGTCTCCACCCGGAAGCCCACAAAGTCATAGCTCGAGCGAGCTTAGGCAGCTATATTTATTAACCTTCATGCGCTCGGATAGGCAGTATCTCAATTTTTGCGAGAGAGCAAATTATTCGTAGTTATATACAGTTGCCAAGAAGCGCAATTTGCCCATCCGTCAATATCGTTCGTTTCACCACACCGCGGACACGGCCTATAAAAGCACGATTTCGAACACAATTCGAATGAAGTGTCAATGTTTGCACGCGAGGACGCATTGTACGCTTGTAAATGTGTGTGTACCAGTACGCGGGCTAATGATTCACTCTCCATCTCCGAATGCAACAAATGACGGTAAGAGCGAGTTAGGCGCGAGTTGCGCGCCGGCTAGATTCAGGCGGGTGATTCCGTGGCCATTCTGTATTGTAGTATCTACTATACTTAAATATTCTGTGCTTTCACGGTGGACTATACTGGGTCAGCTAATCTCACTTTACGCGCCGAACGACGGTCTTTATTCGGACGAAACGACGTACCGTACGGTTCGTGGTACGAAATTCAATTTGAATTTACCACTGAGCTTTTCGGTGAAGGAAAACATCGTGAGGAAACATGCACGCATCTGCGCTGTAATTCAAGGATGTGTGTGAAGTCCCCAATACGCACTTGGCCCGCGTGGGGACTAAAGCCCAAGCCCTCTCGTGATGAGAAGAGGCCTGTGCCCAGCAGTGGGCCGTAAGTAGGCTGTTGTTCAATTCAATTCAATCATTTAGTCAGCAAATTGGCCACATAGCGGCCCTTTTACACGTCAGAAAAAGAATTTACCAGCGCTTCCTAGACCCATTGCTTGAGAAGAAGCGCCGCAACAAACTCAAGCAGAAGGTGTGTGGATGTAAAAACCATGAAAAAAACTTACGTAATATTAGAAACCATGAGATCACCATGCTTCCATTCGTCGGTTATACTGAGAAATCCATAAAAATGTTTATTCCTTAGTATGATTGCTTGACTCTGAAGTTTATTGCATTTTTAAATTGATTTTAAAGTAAAACTTCCGACTTTGTACATATCACAATGAAAAAATTTGCCTTGTGAATAAAGCGGTGATTTTTTATGCTCCCAATGAAGAAGAAAGTGATAAATTAATGTGTAGATTAGATTAGATACATAACATAATTAGTTTATTATGGTGGGAAGACTGAATGGTCGTGAAAGCGTTTTTCGTGAAATAAATTCAAACTTTGTATGGATTAGGTATTCGAAGAATAAATTTGATATCCGACGGTTGAAAATCTGGCCTATTCCCAGTCCACAGTGCAGTGTTGCCAGATAGCTCCGTCGCATTACCCCCAAGCCCTATGTAAAAAACGTCCAAATATGGGGTTTTCGTTTCAAAACCCCGTTCCTAAAGAAATTTACTTCGATATTGTTATACAACAAACACCGAACGTAAACATCATATTAAGAACTAGCTTTTCCCCGCAACTTCGTATGCGCAGAAATATTAAAAAGTAATATCTCGATTTTTCCCGTTCCCGTGGGAATTTTGCAAAATCCTTTCTTAGCGGATGCCTACGTCATAACATCAAATTTCAGCCCGATCCGTCCAGTGGTTTGGGCTGTGCGTTGATAGATAACTATATCACTCAGTCAGTCAGTCAGTCAGTCAGTCACCTATGAGTTTTATATATTTAGATTTATGTAGTTTTAATGAAGTTACTTACATCAACCTTTCTTGGTAGCCTCTAATTACGTACAACATTTTTTATCCTCCGTCGCTCCCCCCCAAAAATGTCGTCCCCCCATTTTTCCCTCCAGGGTCCATAAAAACCTCCAAATTTGGTCGGTTTTCCCCCAATCTGGCATCAGTGCCACAGTGCGAACAAATGGGAAAAAGAAATAGTACCCTGGGAAGAGCCCAAAAATCTGCCCTAACCTAAATGCCAAATATATAGCTTGGCAAATACTTAAGGGCCCTCGCCCACGGCGACTTTTGTAGCTATACAGTAGCGATGCTGTCAATTTGAATTTACCACTGAGTTTTCGGTGAAGGCAAACATCGTGAGGAAACCTGCACGCATCTGCGCATTGTTCCCGCGGAAACAATGCGTTTTCTTTAAAAAGTATCTAGTACATCCCGGTACTAAAACCAAATTTCATCTGAGTAGGTCCAGCGGCTTAAGCGTGAAGAGGTAACCAACAGACAGACACAGCATTTATAATATTAGTATGGATATATGAATACCTATGTATACCACGACCCAACTGAGAAGGAGCGCGGATTAAGCAATAATAGTCTCTGCGTCAACGACTGAAGTGCTTCGCCGCGCGCCTTCTAAGTTTTATCGTGCTATACTAACAGATAAAAACATTACACAGGTAATTAATGAGTTTCGAATCTCATAAAACACAGTTGCTTAAAAAAGTGATTTATTTTGAAAATTCTTAACAAATTGTCATTTTATAACCGTCTATTTACATTCTAACAATGATTTACATACAAATTCAGTATACGGAACCCATAGGCAGTCTTTGAGATTTTTCTCTTACATAAGTAGGCATAATGTGACAGAGTTCTAATTTCTAATGGACATGAAATCTACATAATTTGGCCACTAGGGGCGCTGCAATCGCTTGACCCAAACCATCTGTCAATTACATAGAGAAATATTTGTTATTGGTTTTACTTAAATTATTAAAAAATGCCGCGCTGTGCAGTTCCAGGATGCAATGAGAACGGACGACACGTAATTCCGAAAGACTTGGTGTGTATCTGGGGCCGGTATAATTGCATTGGGATGTCTTCATTTTAATCACAAATAACTGGACCAAAATACCGGTCAACATTTAACAATTTGAAACAAATCTACTTAAGGCGCCTGTAGCCGTCGATGACCTTGAGCGTTTTGAGCCCGATCTTCTCAATAATACACGCGCCAAATACGCTAACGTAAATTACAACGATAGCAATGGTTAATTTCGCCCGCTGTCTTAAGTCTACCGTGGCCCAGCGGTCCAAATTCATCATGACGTAGATGAGAGCGCAAGAGGGGCGCGGGTTCAAATCACCGCTTATAATAACTTTTTGTATATTTTTTTTATGAATTGAATACTTTTTTAAATAATTTACATGCTGAACATGGTACTAGTGATATTTAGATATTTTTAATGTTTTTTCGTATCAAAGTCGTAGTTTAAGAATATGCAATGCAATTAGGCATTATGCGTATGTAGGGTAAAACCCCGATAAATGACTACATTCATAATAAAGTTCAAACAGCAGGAAAACTGGCCTGTCTGGAAAAAAAAATGTTCATGGTTTTATTAATTATAATCATGATTTTTTAATGTCAAATATTCTTGAATAAAGTCATTGTTAAAATCCGATCATTCTGTACAATCTAAATATATATTCTGTACATCTAAATATATAAAACTCAAAGGTGACTGACTGACTGACATAGTGATCAACGCACAGCCCAAACCACTGGACGGATCTGGCTGAAATTTGGCATGCAGGTAGATGTTATGACGTAGGCATCCGCTAAGAAAGGATTTCCCGAAATTCCCACGGAAACGGGAAAAAACGGGGTTTTTCATTTTAATATTTCTGCGCATACGAAGTTGTGGGGAAAAGCTAGTCTAAATATATAAAACTCAAAGGTGACTGACTGACTGACTGACATAGTGATTTAGCAACGCACAGCCCAAACCACTGGACGGATCGGGATGAAATTTGGCATGCAGGTTCCTTAGGGAACGTATGGGAGCGCTAAGAGAGGATTTCCCGAATTTCCCACGGGAACGGGAAAAAACGGGATCTTTCATTTTAATATTTCTGCGCATACGAAGTTGCGGGGAATAGTACAATATTGCAGAGGCCGCCAAGTAGCGCATTGCCGGACGATTCTATTAGTACGAGTCCGGCAATCGCAATTGCGGCCGACGTATATATAATGCTTTTCTCAAACAGCGAGGAAATACGTAAGGTCAGTCGGGGCAAGTGCGCCAGGATGGGGTAAGTGCGCCTAACATAAATATATCGAAACCTATAAATATTACTCAACTAGTAGTTGGCTGTTTACAAGGCATAGGGCCGAATTAAATTTAGGCGCACTCACCCCACATCAGTATTTACTACTTCCATGATCGTGGATGATTTGGCCATGGAAGTTGTACTTATTACCTCCATGGATTTGTCAGTTTCGGGGTAAGTGCGCCTAACATAAATATATCGAAACCTATAAATATTACTCAACTAGTAGTTGGCTGTTTACAAGGCATAGGGGCGAAATAAATTTAGGCGCACTTACACCACATCAGTATTTACTACTTCCATGATCGTGGATGATTTGGCCATGGAAGTTGTACTCATTACCTCCATTGATTTGTCAGTTGCTCTACAGAGGTGTCTCAAATAGCAAGCGAATTTTAAAAAAACACACGACAATAATGTTTTTGCTGGCCAAGGCCGGCAATGGACAGCCTGGCGTCTTCTTTTTTTGAAAGTAACACGAACATTACCGAGCATGTTTGAGAAAAAGCTAGTTACTATAAAAACATCAGTGGATGATTTGGCCATGGAAGTTGTACTCATTACCTCCATTGATTTGTCAGTTGCTCTACAGAGGTGTCTCAAATAGCAAGCGAATTTTAAAAAAACACACGACAATAATGTTTTTGCTGGCCAAGGCCGGCAATGGACAGCCTGGCGTCTTCTTTTTTTGAAAGTAACACGAACATTACCGAGCATGTTTGAGAAAAAGCTAGTTACTATAAAAACATCAATTCAGATTCCTTTTCTTAGTTGGTGGACGCGAATTGGTCCATAGGTGGACGCAATCTGGATTAAGTGGACGCAAACTGGGTAAATTTGCCTATTTGTGTCGTTTTTTTGAAAACTACCAGATGTTTCGACCAAAACTATAAGTTATATTGAAAAGGACTATATCATCAATACATTACATCCCTTTTATAATCAAAATTTCAATTAGAACATTTTTATTTTCACCTTCAAACTTGCCAACTCCAGTAAGTGGACGCAAACAGGCGAAGCGACCCTACTTTTCAGCGACTTTCTTGAGGTAATAAGCGGTTCGCCCTTGTCGCTTTCGTATCAACTTTATAGAGCAGTGTGATCTTCTCCCCTTTTTATTACCCATTTTAACACTAGGTAACAATAACAATATTATAACAAGAACACTATTACGGAGTAACAAAACAAACTTAACAAATAAGTATGTATAACAACAATAAAATGCAAATCCTCGAGACAAATCACTCCACTCGACTTACTCTCTCGCTAGTTACTCACTCGCTATTCACTCATTTCCGAGTGCCGGCCGGCAGGCCGACCATGCTGTGCGTCCTCTGATCGAGTTCGGGATACCTACCTAGCTGGCAACAGCGCGCGCGACCGCGAGGTATACAACACGAGTGCCGAAACTCGCAACGTCGCCTTGTTCTCAACCACAACTTTATGTTTAATGCAATGAATTTATAGAAAAATAACACTACTTCAAATCCAATATAAAAGTCAAATTTATGAAACGAACTTTTATCCTTCTTTCTTTAGTAATCATGATAGTTTAGATATTTTTTAATCAATAAATAAAAATATTTAAAAATATAAAAAACGCCGCATAATTCAACAAAACGCCTACCATAATAAGCGCAGCAAATGTGTGTTGTGATACTTGTGATTATACACTAAGGAAGACATAGGTTTTTCGTCTAAAAGCTATTTATCATATAAGTTAGAAGGTCAAGCCCTAGATAAAATTCTGAAAAGTACTTGCAAAAAATTTGTCAACGTAGATTTTTTCCTAAGCGGAAATAAATGGTTACATATAGGAGGATTAAGGATTTCTTAAATGACATCCATAGTACAAATCATTACATATAAGACGATATAAAATACCAGAAACACTAATTGACTATATTTGTGTTCCATATTCGTAAACTTTGCAGATGACAACTTGTTACAATTATAGAAAAATGGTTACAAAAACACCTCGAATTTGCATTTTTGCCTCACTACTCACCTTAAATGTTTCATCAAAAAAACCCGTAAAAATTTGACAGCTGCAGTGTTTGGGTTTTGGTTTGGGTCAAGCGTTTGCAGCGCCATAGATGGTCAGACGAGCTTTGCGTATTCTTGTCCATTCATAATAAGTACTCAAGCATTCTTTTCTTCTTAACACTATGTTGTAACTAGATATTTCGAGATGAAGTAAAACTTAAATACTAGATTTAGTAATTACTACGATAATAAATAATTGATCTGGAACAATTGATCTTTTGATCTTGGGTTGCCATAAATAACACCACACCAGAACAGCCTATATATACGTCCCACTGCTGGGCACAAGCATCCTCTCATCACGAGAGGGTTTAGGCTATAGTCCCCACGCGGGCCCAGTGCGGATTGGGGACAAATATCAGTGAGAGTATATAATATTAGTCAATAAGCTCATTATCTCCTTTTAAGATCATATAAGATTCCAGTATAGATTACGTCAATCAAAAGTGGGTCATAAAATAGCACCTTTCAATTTTGTACACAAAAAAGATAACGATGTATTGAGAAACTCCTCCTTTTTTTGAATTAAGTTAAGAAGTTTTGCATTGACACCAATCACGCTAGCTAGAAATCGGTTCTTAACAAGGGTCACCGCGAGTGAATCCTCCGCTAGAGGGGCTTACTGCGATGTGCAATGTTGTCAATGGACAAGAAATCTTGCAATGTTGTCAATGGACAAGAAATCTGCATAATTTGGCCACTAGGGGCGCTGCGATCGCTTGACCCAAACCATCTGTCAATTACTTACATGGAAATATATTTGTTGTTATTGGTTTTACTTAAATTATTAAAAAATGCCGCGCTGTGCAGTTCCAGGACGCAATGAGAACTGACGACACGTATTTCCGAAAGACTTTGTATGTATCTGGGGCAGGTATAATTGCATTGGGATGTCTTCATTTTCATCACAAATATCTGAACCAAAATTATAATTGCGGTCAATATTTAACAATTTTAAACAAATCTACTTAATATTATCAACAAAAAAAACCCGTAAAAATTTGACAGCTGCAGTGTTTGGGTTTTGGTTTGGGTCAAGCGTTTGCAGCACCATCTGAGTCGACCTTTGCGTATTCTTGTCCATTTATTACATTATTATACACGCTAAATTGGCAACACTGAGGTCACCGAAACGTCAAATGCCACAGTAACATTCATGATACAATAATATACTTCGCCAGGTATGACAGTCCGGTATTCTGCAGTAGTGTGGGTGTCACCCTAACGTCATTCGCACTGCTGTGTGTTGCAAGTGGTGTATTAAAATAATCCCCGACTGCCATGTATCCTGTGAGTGTTTCATTAAATTATTACGTCCATTTGTTATTAACTTGTCCCATTTTGTGTGCTTAAACAAGTTAATGACAATTGTAATGCACAAATAATTTATTTTGCATTATAACGGCAGAAGATATTTCCTTCATTTTTGTTTTATTGCAATAAAGTGGTAACTCGACTTTGACGTTACGGTGACACGTCACCCGGATCGGCGGACCTTGTTTTCAACCGACGAAAAACGGAGGAGGTTCTCAATTCGACGCGTATATTTGTTTTTTTTTATGTATGACTACGCATAATTTCATCAATTGTTAACCGATTTCGATGATTATTTTTGTATTCGAAAGGGGGTACTTTCAAGGTGGTCTCATTTTAATTTGGTTCAGTTTTGATGATGGGATCCATGAAAAAAGGCAGGAATTCCTCAAAATTTGTCAGCACGTGTATGATTTTGGCACAGTTTCAAAGACTACATTCATATTTACGTTACGTCCCGTTGCTATGACAATCTTATAGTCAGTTTTATTTTTTTATTTGATTTTTTTTCTTAGACCATGAGCTTGATTTAATCATAGTGGTAAATAACTTCACATCTGCTGTCTAAACATGGCTGTGATCTCCTCCACAGTCTTATTCTTGGTCTCGGGAACCTTCAAGCTGATGAAGCAGATGAAGAAGAGCTGGAACACCGCGAAAATGATGAACACGTTCGCTTTCAGGATCAGCTGCGGAGAAAAGAAAGATTTTCAATACAGTTGCAGCAACTGTATGTTATGGGAACCACTCTATCATTTGTGAAAACCACATCCAAATCGGTTGAGCCAAACGAGAACATCTTTTTTTGAAGTCGGTTACAAAAACGCATTGAAATACTCCCTCTAAATACTTATGCTATAAATATCATACATAAACTCACCTGTAGAGGTAGAAAACTGAGTCCAACAATGAAGTTTGCCGCCCAGTTGACAGTGACCGCTACGGAGGCGGCCGCCGGTCGCGACGATTGGTTGAACAGTTCTGACGGAGAAACACCATCATCATCATCATCATCATCATCATCATCATCATCATCATCATCATCATCATCATCATAATCATGTAGTGTATATAAATATTATAACTAGAGCTCCTTTTTGAAATCCTCTTATTACACAGAGACTTCGGGTTGTAAGTTGTAAACTGTTAAGCAATAAAATATGCTTTGCGTTCGGGTCGCCATCTAGCTTCAAGTAGCGGAGCAACTGCTAAACGGTACCCGACCGGGGTTCAGCCACTGGACGCTAGATGCCGATCTAGTGTTAACCCGGGTTTCGGAGCACGCACTACAGTATGAACTCTGCCAATCTTCTTGTATCATTTTTCTATGGTGACGCCCGGTGCCAGGACTGCCAGGTGCCATTACACATACTTCAATACTGGCGGACATCACTTAGCTTTGTGGCGAGTATATAACTAGTAGTGAGGTATACCCACCAGTGACCAGGAACCAGGGTATGGAGCCAGGACCCACGGCGAACATCACGACGAATAGGATCACCAGGGCGATGGACAGATAAGGGATCCACGAGTAAGTGCCCTGGAACAGATTTACGGAATAGTCAATGAATCAATAGGTGTAAAATATGCCACTAACGTCCTTTTGGAGTGTTCTGGAGTGGAAACCGGGCACTTGGGAACCCGAGGTCGCTTCAGGAACTCGTCGGGAACATCAAGGGTCTGCTAGGCTTCCTTCAGGAGCTGGGATGGCAGGAGTAGCCCCGCCAGCCCAAAACCACGTAAAATAGCCGCAGATAGACGTCGAGCAGTAAGAGGGGCATCATTACCATAATCATCACCATCATCATCGTTACCATCGTCATCACCATCATCGTCATCACTTACCACATCATCGTTATCACCATCATCGTCATCGTCATCATCATCATCATCATCATCATCATCATCGTCATCACTTACCACATCATCGTTTTCACCATCATCGTCATCATCATCATCATCGTCATCATCATCACCACTTACCACATACAACATGGTGACGTTAAGGGCGACAGTACAGATGAACATTCCAACGAAACCCACGAGGAGCAGCGTCTTTCGGCCCGCTCTCTCGACTAGCACCAAGCTGATTAATGTCATTACCACATTCATGGCGCCCATGCCTGGAAATCATAAAAATATGGTGTACTACAACTACAATACTGGCATACATTGTCTCAAACTTTCGCGATACACACTCATATTAAACACACTATCAACGGGACTTAATCGCTTACAAACTATTATATTTTACCTCGACGTTTCGGCCGCGATGCAACGGCCGTGGTCACGAGAAGACCACGGCCGTTGCTTCGCGGCCAAAACGTGAAAAACGCGATTAAGTCCCGTTGATAGTGTGTTTAATACTGGCATAGTATTATAAGATTATAGTGTGACGACACTGTAGTCAGACGAGATCAAATGTAATGACAGTGGTATAATGTAATGTAACGAGATTACAACGTGAAGACACTATACATGGATAGAATAACGAAACATGGCATACCTAACGTAGCGTATTGCGAGTTAGGCGCAACAATGCCGGCTTGCGTGAATATGTCGGTCGAGAAGAATATGACAGCATTGATTCCAGACAGCTGTTGGGCTATCATCACTGTCATGGCGATCAACAGCGGCTGTCTCAGCTGGCGGTTACCGAATAACTCGCGTAGGGTTATCTTCTTGCTCACTTTGTTCTTTTCCGCTTCCTGAAAGAGTAAATTTTTGGCATGTAATATGAATTTATCATTCGTATTGAAGAAATCGCTAGCGATAAATCCGCCTGTTGTTTACATGTGAACTGTGTATTCATTCTGATTCTGCTGTGTTTGTTAAATAAAGAGTATTGTATTGGACTGTATTGTATTGTTTTTTGAGCACTCGCAACTCGAAGTAATGAAGCCTATGATGAGTGCCTCAGAGGGCGGGTAATGTTTTTCAAGTGTGTGTGTGTGTGTAGGCAAATGTATATTTCTTTGCCTGTAATCTACTCGTTCTACTAGGTACTACCGCCTACCTGATGCATTTCTTCCATTTCACCATGCACCGAAGCATCACCTCTCAGCCAATTGATAGCTGTAAAAAAACAATTTGTTGTCTGGATGAAATACATACTTTGGTATGTACTTCATCCAGACGTAGGTATAACTACCTACCTACGCCTGAATGAAGTTCAGAAATACATCCAATATTTGTCGGCCTTTCCGCTTAAATAATACATAATATGATCCGACTGACGCTATACTATATTATGATACCTGAGTTCAATGTCTAAGGATTAAATAATGCATATGTGATAGGAATTAGAGAGACCTACGTCGAGAGGTCAATAAAGCTTCCACAAGCTTATCCAACGGGTGAGGTCCGTGCTGCCAACGTGAATAGGATCGAGAGCCACTCATCGTGGTAAATCCTCTCTTATGTGATCCAATTCCTTGTCATCACGGATTCTCCTTGCTCATCTCCAACTGCGGGACCAGTAGGTCCCTGGAGGGTCCTCCACCTTCCCCATAGACCTTCCCATTCCACCGTCATTAACGTTACTCTTACTTAACCTCGCAACGTATTTCTCTCGTATAGAAAACATAAGCACTCACCGGGGGAGTCTTCTAATTACCTCTTTCTAGCCTCTCATACACTCATACCCTGAAAACAGTCTCGTTTACTTCGCTTAGTAAGTATCGACTTCTAAGACACGTTCCCTCCGTGCCTGTCAAAAATCATAGAGTTTTCCCGCCCAAGTTCTGTCATTCGTAATACCAGTACAAAATATCGTTAAGTCTCGTTTACACTCACCTCGATATAGAAATCGCTATAATTAGCGACACTCCGGAGGGCGAGCACTAAGAACAAGGGCAGCAAGCAGACGAGTGCACTCTGCGATCTTTTACCTCGCTTTTATCGCAGCGGCTCGTCTCTCGGTTCCAGGTGTATAAGTCTCTCCATCTTCTTCGATAGATCTGGTCCCAGTTGTCTCTTCACAAGTGGGTACATTATCACTCTCAATCTCTTCAACATCTATTGGAGCCACCGAGTTACTGGCTTCACTGTCCATGTTCTCTTCATCAACTGTGACTCTTCTGTTCTCTTCTTATCAAAGTATATTTCGATTTCCCGGCTCTGTTATGTGATCGGTTTTGTGGAGATCGGACACATGGATCTTTAGACAGCCGAATCGTGTAAGCTCTCATCAACTAAATCTATCTTGGAATTTCTCCCCAAGGTAGTCTCGCTCTTCAAGTAGCAACGGGTTAAAGTATCTAATTGATACAGTGACCACACTGTCTCCAACCTGACATTGGGCTACTCATTGATGTCCATTAGAATCAAACTCTTTAATAAGTTTGATGTTTCTACCGACCGTCCAAGTGGCTGGGTTCCTCTATTCGACCTCGATTTGGACGGGATCTCCAATGGATCGCGCTTGTGTGACTACCTAACAGCAATTTGGGTGAAGGTTGGTACCAATCTCTTAGACTCGTTGGTTATTGATTGACAAACATGTTCTTAAAATGTTCTAACATGTTCTGGCCTTGTTTCCAACATTCAAGTAGATTCTTCTCTGTTGAACTATTTATTTGGTCTGTGTTGCAATCATCTGACATCTCTAGGTTTGAACATAAATATAAGTCCGAAGCTCTGAGAACTAGTTCAACCTCAGTTCTTTCCTATTCGAGTCACTGGTCTAAGGTTCTTTACGTACAGTGTTGTACTACAACCACGAACCTCTCGTATAAACCTCGCCACGGAGCAAGTTGCGCTATGAACTTCCATGTTATCTTATTTCTGATGCAGTATTCGTCATTGAGCACTTCAGCACTCAGCTTTACTTCAGCATATAGTGCGTTATCTGAGATGACTGTTGCCGTTGCCTGTTGCCGACATGCGATTTGATATGAATCTTCTTAAAGCAATTTATACATTCGTCAGCAGTCAAATTCTGAACTGCCTCTAGGCTAGGTGTATTGCTCTCACCGCTAAACACGTGAAAAGAAATCCACGTCTTTTGATGCTCGTTATCTGTATCTCCATATAATGGACAGTCCGTATGTGTAAACGGTGTGCTGTAGTTTCCTCTCTCTCTCTCTCTTGGTAAAGCTCCTCTTAGTACTCTCTCTATTATGGACCGAGCCGTAGGTATCCAGTATTGTTGACGAATGTGTACATCTTTTATGACATTTCTCGTGAAACCAGTCTCTGGGCAAGAGAATAATGTGTGACATGTTATATGATCAGTCAGTCTGCTTCATTCAATCTCTACTTCTCAGTAGGCCGTCTACGTCTGTGAATAATTCCAAGTTGCGAGCGAGGTTCATCTCATTACCTCTGATCTACTCTGGAGAGTAAGTCTCTTGCAAGTTCCTTATAATTTGGACTTGGGAATTCATATGACTTTACTTTGGCGCTGTTACTGTATTGATGTAAGGCTCAGGAGCCAAGGTATGTAACATAATCTGGAGACTGTGTCTCCAGACCCTCCGCCTATAAGGCGGCAAACAACTGGCCTTAGTGGTTTCTCTGGTGGATATCTGCAGGCCACGTCTTCTATCCCTGGACAGGAAGTTGGGGCCATCTATTCATAATTGTTTCTTCTGAGACCATCTTGCGGCTGTATCTGCTGGATTCTCTCTTGAGTTACGCTTCCACTACAGTATTCTGCCTGTTCTCCTTTATTTGATTCACTACAAAAGGTAGTAGTTACTTATCTGGATAATCTAGCTAAGTACGATTAAACTGGCTGTCCCTATGGACAGAGTACCTATGTACTGCTTGGCTCTTTATAGTTTCAGATGGTATTTCAAGTAGGACAACAGACAATAGTTACCAATAACACAGCCTTGCTATGGGATTGTGAGGATCTTCCTTTTATTCGCATATACCTGCATTTTCGTACACTTTCCGTTTCTTTCAAATAGGACAAGTCTACTCTTTGCCCTCAAAACAGCAGTCTTTACATCGTGATAAGTGCTGATTCGCAGGTATACAACCGCTGTGTGTGAGTATTTTGAGGCATCGGTGAAACAATGCAGTTCATATTCTACTGTCCCCTTCAGGCTCGTTTCTACATATTGTGGAACTCTAACTTCTCTGATTCTGGTTTGCTGAAGATGGTTATAATAGTCTCATATTTCTTGATCAACTCTTCAAATATGATTCCTTCTCACTTGTAGCTCTTTCCTACAATTTCCATAGAAACAGCTGAACCTGTAGAATGATCGGAGACACAATACCGCAGTGTCTTTAGAGCTCCTTTCTTTGTAACTCTCGATAATCATTAGTAAACAACGCTTCTTTCGTATTTATTGTCAGTACATCTTCACTGATATCCCATAGGAATTTTATTGTTCTGGTATCTCTCACACAAACAAGTTCTTTGATGACCAGACTCATCAACTCAGATTCATGGATAGTTCTTCAAATGTATCTGTATAATCTGAAGTTTAGAAGTAACGCAGTCATTAAGACTCTTCTGCTCTCTTTTTCTGCTGAAGCATCTCAAACCATGCGTCTACCTCTTCAATGATGGTAACATCTCATTGCTCCATTAGATCATCACCATGGTCTTGTATGGTGAACTAGTCAATTCACTGCTCTTTCGTAGCATAGACTAACTAATTAGTTGGAAGGTCAAGAAGGTGCGTCTAAGTTAATTTTACAAGGTATCATCCATTATGGTAATCTACGGTCTCATTAAAACATTGGACTGCCTCTTCTTCTCTATTGGCTTTTACAGAATCTGTTGTAACAACGTTTCCAAGACTATACAATGTTTTCAGGAAAGCACAAGCACATATGGCTGTTCTGGTGGCAGGTCACTCCTACTGTCAATGTATTCATATTAATTGCCTTTGTCTACATTGCCTGATACACACAATCCATCCAAAGTCAGTATCTACTAAAGCCTTTTGGTCAATCTTAACTATAATAAAGAAGAAGTAGTAGTCACTTCCAATGACAATATCTTCTCATATCTACCTTTGTAGATTCATCATCTGCCTATAAATCAACCAAACTCTTTGGGAAGTAGAACTTGGTAGCCCATTCATAATACAGGGTATAAAATTGACATGTTGCTTCCTTACTCACTAAACCTCTTCCAATCCTTATTGTGATGTTCAAGCATGGGCTTGGTGTCTCAGGAGAATAATTTGAGACCCAAAAGTATAGATATAAATTATAGGTGTCAATCCAAGGGGTTCTTGACAAGTCCGCTTCTAAAAGTAGTTTCTTTTGGCTGAAAATGCCCATGCTCTTTAATGCCAAAATCCATGGTTGTCTTGTCTGTTAACTAGATCTAAATTCTCATGGAACTCTTTTTCTGGTGCATGAGCACACTTCGGGACTTTATTCAGCGTTTCACAGTGAGAATCAAGTTCCTTTATTATGTTTCAATACTTGGCCTTCATGGTGTCCTTTTCTTTGGTGACACTTAAACCGTCAAGGATTTCCTTGGCTGTTCCTTCCCTTGGTATACAGGAAGGGCTCGAACCTGTCCCTCAAGAACTGTTCCACAGTAGCGGCACCGTGTATTGATGCCCTCTCTCTGTAAACGAAATGGTCGCTTGAAATACACGGTACTGTAAGCGCCTGTAATTCGCCTATGTATTTATTGCACTATAATGTTCCATATGAAATGTATATCGCGTATTTCGCTTCACGAAAAATCATGGTTTCCTTAAGGCTTACATAAGGTAAGGAAATGCGATTATGCCATTTCATGGTTCATGTTTGCGTTGGCGTTCCTTCACAACTACAGTAATTATTAATTCAATGTATCACCGAAATACTCACAATCGATTTCACTGTATGCACTGATTTGAAACACTTCACGAATTAACACAGTACCTTTACTCTGCACTTCACTTTCACACAACTTACTATTAAGTTGAACTTGAATTACTCGAACTTGAAAAGAAGAAGAACTACTTTGAGATAACTTTGAATAAAATTCATAAACTTCTAAAGCCGGTAAGTGATCATAATAAACAAATAGATTCACAACACGGTCTGTTCTTAATTTCCATATATGTACGTAGTTCAATTATTACTCTTGTTGAAGTCTCGCGCTTATCCAATAGAAAAATTCGATGCATTTGCAAATCTGCAGTGCCAAGATTCTGACCAATAGGAGCGCTTGTTTTTGTTCACTGCATGTAAAACAGAACAGTGAGAACTGTCGTACTAAATGTTGCCAGATGAAACTCGATATGACTCGAATGAAAGTCGCTGTCATGATCCGCTTTCCACTCGATAAATCATTTTTAGTCAAATCAACTGAGTGTCAGTTGAATCGTGATTGAATTAATCGATTTTATAATATCGATTTATTGTTGGGAACCTCAACCAATTTTTACTTGATTTATCTTTTACACCGTACACTTATCGTTACTATCGTACACTGTTCGGCCTACAAGCCAATTACTTGACACTGGCGAAATTGTCTTGCACATAGACAGAAGC
This sequence comes from Aethes cnicana, assembly GCA_963971205.1. Classification (NCBI taxonomy): domain Eukaryota; kingdom Metazoa; phylum Arthropoda; class Insecta; order Lepidoptera; family Tortricidae; genus Aethes; species Aethes cnicana. The sequence continues at coordinate 3,250,101 of OZ020299.1, forward strand.
TAGTATTTAAAAAGAAGTCAAATCGACTATTTGACAGATGTATTTGACGTTGAATACTCATTCAAATTTGCCACTATAAATAAAACCATTTTATACCATTATAATTTTAACCATTTCTAAATTCGTGTCCATCATTCTAATGAAAATCGGTACTGAATACTTATTTTACCAATTGAAAAAGGAAAGACCCGAGTATTAATAACAGTCGGTACTTACTACGTGGTCTAGTCGTCATCGGGCGACATGCACAACATTTCTTTTATCGCGTCCACAACACAGATGCCACCGCGATCATGTTCTATCGTTCTGTATCGGTGACTAAGAAAATTCTGCCTTGTAAACATCTAATTTCTCACCACTATGCTCAGTGCATCTCACTCGCATGTCGTGTACGAGTGAGACACACGACAGTGTCGTCCGGCCTATCATCGCACAGCCTCATTCATTTCACTTGAAATGACATAACACCTAAATATTGTTACTCACGGAATACTCTGTCTCTGGGTTTAAATATTAGGGTGGCTATACCAAACGAAGCGTACAATCAGATTCAGGTTCAAATGTAATAGCTTGTCTCTCTCTTTGTCCAACGCTATGACGATAGACAAGGACAAGGAAAGGCAAAAGCCAAAACTTGGGCCCATTTTTCAATGGTGAACGAAAACGACCTTACATAATTATCTAAACTTAATTTCCATCGTTTCGAAACTAACACGTCTCGCTCCGGACGTACTCCTACGAGCTATTTCCATTTTGTCATCGCATCGCCGCGGTGAATGAATGAATCGAGTAAATAGAACCATCAGAATAATCGATTAATCGACTTGGTGTCACTCGGATTTGGTTATGGCAACTTTTTTATAACTGTCATTTAACTTTTATGTAAATAATCGCTTTTTATTTGTACATTTCTAAAACATGCCGAAATTTATAAAGTTGGACGTAATTTTCTTAGTATTATGGATTATTACCATAAGGAAGAGAACAATGAACACATATGGACCAGCATACTTCAGTTTCTTCTAGAAAATATGCTTACTTTTGGTTGATAACTTTTACAGCTTGTTCAAGGGAAAAAACTTCTACCAGTTCTTGTTACTGAGACTTAATTTGTACTGCACTAACTTATCAATGAATGAGCACTTGGGCTCTCATGCTAGCTTTAGCATTTCATTACAAAGTTTACTTACATGAAACTTATTATATTTTTTGTCATAACTCTTCAAGTTACTCATTGCCACTAAGGGGGCACTACTGACACTAATGCTCTTGAACACTAACATTTTCATGGTACTTATATAGGCTCTTGGGTTGCAATGCTTTGGTGAGGTTTCTCAAAATATAAATTTAGGATCTGACATTTGTTATGCATACTCACTGAACAGTGAACACTTAAAGATCTGATTCTTTAACTCTGCCTACTACAGGCTTACAGCTACACACATCAGTTGTCTCTACTCTCTATACTCCAAGGTGCTGTGTCTACAGTGATACCCAGGCTCTCGGGTAATGATATCTCAACAAAGACTCTACTATGGTGCCTACCCAGGCTCTTGGGTGCTGATTGCTCAGCGGTCTACTCTCTTAGACAAAGACAAACATGCTGTAACAACCGTGGTGCCTACCCAGGCTCTTGGGCGCTGATTTCTTAGTGGAATCTACTCTCATAGACAAAGACAAACATACTGTAACGGCCGTGGTGCCTACCCAGGCTCTTGGGCGCTGATTACTCACACTCTCAGACAAATGACCAAACATGCTGTAACAACAGCGATGCCTATCCAGGCTCTTGGGACGGATTGCTCAGACTCTCTCAGACAAACAACAAACATGCTGTAACAACAGCGGTGCCTATCCAGGCTCTTGGGACTGATTGCTCAGACTCTCTGACAAACGACAAACATGCTGTAACAACAGCGGTGCCTATCCAGGCTCTTGGGACTGATTGCTCAGACTCTCTGACAAACGACAAACATGCTGTAACAACAGCGGTGCCTACCCAAGCTCTTGGGCGCTGATTGCTGAAACTCTCTCAGACTAAAGACAAACATGCTGTAATGCTAGTGGTGCCTACCCAGGCTCTTGGGACAGATTTCTCACACTTAGTTATCCAACAGGACTCTTTAACAGCTATTTGCTACTACCTCAACTGTACCTAATGCAAGGTTCTTATAATTTCCAAACTTTGTCTTATCCAACACAGGACTCTTCACTTACTAGTACTTCCGGGGTACCTACCTACTACAAGGTTCTTATAATTGCCAGACATTGTCTTATCCAATATAGGACTCTTTAATTGCTAGTAATTCATCGGTACCTATTACAAGGTTCTTATAATTGCCAAACATTGTCTTATCCAATACAGGACTCTTTAATTGCTAGTAATTCATCTGCACCTATTACAAGGTTCTTATAATTGCCAGACATTGTCTTATCCAATATAGGACTCTTTAATTGCTAGTAATTCATCTGCACCTATTACAAGGTTCTTATAATTGCCAGACATCGTCTTATCCAATACAGGACTCTTTAATTGCTAGTAATTCATCTGCACCTATTACAAGGTTCTTATAATTGCCAAACATTGTCTTATCCAATACAGGACTCTTTAATTGCTAGTAATTCATCTGCACCTATTACAAGGTTCTTATAATTGCCAAACATTGTCTTATCCAACACAGGACTCTTACTAATACTTCCGCGGTACCTATGGCAAGGTTCTCATGTTTGGCAAACACTGGCTCATCCAATACAGGACTTTTAAATTGCTACTCTTTTAGCGGTACCTAATGCAAGGTTCTTATGTTTGGCAAACACTGGCTCATCCAATACAGGACTTTTAAATTGCTACTCTTTTAGCGGTACCTAATGCAAGGTTCTTATGTTTGGCAAACACTGGCTCATCCAATACAGGACTTTTAAATTGCTACTCTTTTAGCGGTACCTAATGCAAGGTTCTTATGTTTGGCAAACACTGGCTCATCCAATACAGGACTCTTAAATTGTTGTTACTTCAGCAGTACCTAATGCAAGGTTCTTAACAATTCATAACACTGGTTTATCCAATACAGGACTCTTGGTTGTTGCTTAATCGGTATTACAATTTAAATTTTATTTATTTTATTCTATTTATTTATTTTTAGTCAGGCAGCAATTTGCCGATGCGTCTAAATCCTATCTTCACTTTTAGAGTTTAGTATTATAAAATTAATCCCAGCATTTCTTCACCATTTTGTCGGCCTTTCCGCTTAAATAATACATAATATGATCCGACTGACGCTATACTATATTATGATACCTGAGTTCAATGTCTAAGGATTAAATAATGCATATGTGATAGGAATTAGAGAGACCTACGTCGAGAGGTCAATAAAGCTTCCACAAGCTTATCCAACGGGTGAGGTCCGTGCTGCCAACGTGAATAGGATCGAGAGCCACTCATCGTGGTAAATCCTCTCTTATGTGATCCAATTCCTTGTCATCACGGATTCTCCTTGCTCATCTCCAACTGCGGGACCAGTAGGTCCCTGGAGGGTCCTCCACCTTCCCCATAGACCTTCCCATTCCACCGTCATTAACGTTACTCTTACTTAACCTCGCAACGTATTTCTCTCGTATAGAAAACATAAGCACTCACCGGGGGAGTCTTCTAATTACCTCTTTCTAGCCTCTCATACACTCATACCCTGAAAACAGTCTCGTTTACTTCGCTTAGTAAGTATCGACTTCTAAGACACGTTCCCTCCGTGCCTGTCAAAAATCATAGAGTTTTCCCGCCCAAGTTCTGTCATTCGTAATACCAGTACAAAATATCGTTAAGTCTCGTTTACACTCACCTCGATATAGAAATCGCTATAATTAGCGACAATATTGACGATATCAAAAAAGAAAGTATATTCATTCTCAGTTTGGCAGTATATATTTAGTCCTTTATTTAGTAAATGAAGGAACACATCTGAATTTGGTTGCAAGTAAGTACCTGTCGTCAATCAAAGGCGGACGGCATATTTTTTGTAGGTACCTTTGGAGATTTGTTATTGTTGTTTTTTGCCCCTTGTGCCCTTTGTGCCCAAAACGCAATTATTTTATTAAAGAACCTACCTCTCTGGGCGTGCAGCTCCCTTCCTTTATTAAGCAGCAGGTACTTCGGCGACTCCGGGCACAGAGGCAGAGTGGCGCACTGGATGATGGCGGGAATTGCAGAAACTGCTAGCAACCAGGGCCAGCCGGATTCAGTGCCGAGGACCGACTCCAAGCCCAACACTTGGGAGAGGAGGATGGAGATGGTTATCACCAGCTGGTAGACTGTGCCGATCTGAAAAAAAAGAATGCCATTTATACATATCCATAACTAACTCGTAACTCTGTCTGTCTGTTACCTCTTCTCTCTACTCTCTTACCTCTCACGCTAAAACGGCTGGACCGATTTGGATGAAATTTGGTATGGAGATAGTTGGAGTCCCGGGAAAGGACATAGGCTACTTTTTATCCTGGAAAAGCGCATAATATGTTTTGTAAATTGTGTAAATTTCCAATTTAGTAATATGTATTACTAGCTTCTGCCCGCAACTTCACCCGCGTGGAATTCGGTTATCGTGTTCCCGCGGGAACTATGCGTTTTTCCGGGATAAAAAGTAGCCTATGTCGTTTCCCGGTACCCCAACTATGTCAGTGCCAAATTTCATCTCCAGCGGTTGAAGTGTGAAGAGGTAACAGACAGACAGAGTTACTTTCGCATTTATAATAATATGGATAGATTGATTAGGCATAATAGATAAATGCGAGGGAGTAGGTATGCTTGGATAGAAGCAAGTGGCGTTCTGTGATGGTCTCTGACAGCCCTAACTGGAAACAGGCGTGAGTTTATGTTTTAAATTCATTTCTGACGTGTAAAAGTGCCCGTAAGTGGCCAATTTGCTGAATTGATGATTGATTTAAAAAAAGAGGGGGTTCTCAATTTGTCGGTTTTTTTTTTTAATGGTTGTTCACCAAACGCGAACCGATTTTTGATGAATCTTTTTTTGTTCGAAAGGTGGTACTTCCAAGTTGGTCAGTATTAATTTGGTCCAGTTCTGATGATGGGATCCATGAGAAAATGTGGGAACTCCTCGAAATTTGCTAGCAGTTAGATGATTTTGGTGTCAATTTCGAAAACTTCAGAGTTACTTATGTACTTCTATAGTAATGTTTGGAAACTGTAGCCGAAAAATAATAATAATAATAAAAACCGCCTCCAAACTCCAACAGACGGTGTCAAGTGAACCGACCCAAAGAAATGATAATCATATAGTGAACTTGACATTGACATGGCAGTCTGTCGGAGTTAGAAGGCGGTTTTTTATATTTTATTATATGCATAAGGATTAAGTATGTTACGGATACTCACAGAACCTCTCAAAGATACAGGAGATATTTCAGCCAAATACATCGGCGCCAGTCCAGCGTTGAGGCCACTGTTGATGCCGATCACCAAACGCCCCAAGATCAGCAGTTCCGCTGAACTGGCCACCTTGGCTGTGCCCTGGAAGATGGCGGCAACCAACACGAAGGCGTTGTTCAGGAGAAGACCGCCCTTGCGGCCGAATCTGGAATGGACAAGAATACGCAAAGCTCGACTTAGATGGCGCTGCAAACGCTTGGCCCAAACCAAAACCCCAACACTGCAGCTGTCAAATTTTTACGGGTTTTTTTTGTTGAAATTTTCAAGAAGATTTGTTTAAAAATGTTAAATATTGACCGCAATTTTAATTTTGGTTCAGTTATTTGTGATTTATTTATTTATTTATTTATTATGGTTTGCCAACAGGTACAATACCATAGCACATGCACAAAATAAACGATTAGTACGATAACATCAAGAGTATCCACCCAATTACAGCAATAATTTGATGAAAATGAAGACATCCCAATGCAATTATACCTGGCCAGATAGCTACATACAAAGTCTTTCGGAAATACGTGTCGTCCGTTCTCATTGCATCCTGGAACTGCACAGCGCGGCATTATTTTAATAATTTAATTAAAACCAATAACAACAAATATTTCTCTATGTAATTGACAGATGGTTTAGGTCAAGCGATTGCAGCGCTCCTAGTGGCCTAGGGACGTAACGTAATCAAGTAGATTATTCTGTGTGTACACCTGTAAAGGTAAGATTTGGTAGATCTTAATGTGGCTATGGCCTCTGATGCGGAGGGTCGAAATATTTATAGCAAAACCGTTTGGAGTGAGCAGTCACGCACGTACACGCGCAAGTTTTGTACACTATAATATTCAGTGTGCAGTTTAGGTTCCGTTTATATGGATGGTCGCGGGTGGAGTGTGGAATGTGTCTTGGTAAGGAGCGCAATCTTATATGGCGAAACAGTTGAAAACGTGTCCAGCGGGTGTGATAAGCAACAAAACAAAACACACTCTCCTCACAACCGTTTTCGCTGCGTTTTCGCCTCAGCAGCGCCATCTGAAGGCGCTACTGCAGACTATCCGCCTAGGTGGCCTGACTGGTGTGACGACCACAGCGCCCCCAATCTACCCGATTTGGTGTTCACTTTTGGAACTATAAAGATTGCGCTCCTTTACTTCAACCCTCCATACGCGGGTATGTCATAACCGACCTGTCAGCGATGACGCCAGTCAGTATCCCCCCCAGCATTCCCCCCACGCAGTACATGGCGACCGCCACAGACCAGACCGTGGCCACCTTCGGTTCCTCAGTTGCCTTCACCGTCAGGTTGGTGCCTGATAGAGCCTCGAGCTGCAGCCATCTGGACATTACCTGGAAGATTAACGACAACAATAATAATACTTATTACAGTACACATATTTAGGTTACAATGAGAAGGTACACATAGTATAATTTAAATGTACAATAATTGCAGAAAAGGTTTGAGATCTTAAAAAGAAAACCTTAATTTAGATGTTACAAGGTTTAACAGAGGTTGCAAAGTAGAACACAGTAAATAAATATCAACGCAAAAACGTGTAAGGTCCGTGCTTAAAATAGGAGATGTCCTGAGCTAAGCACTGGCAACTTCCAAAAGACAATCCATATATATTATTCATATTTCCATATCACTACGTAGTATAAAACAAAGCCGCTTCTTGTCTGTCTGTCCCTATGTATGCTTAGATCTTTAAAATTACGCAACGGATTCTGATGCGGTTTTTTAATATATACCTAGAGTGATTTAAGAGGAAGGTTTTAGTATATAATTTGTTATAGTGTAACGCTCAATACCAACGGGAAGGCTATATAACCGACTTCCACGCGGGCGAAGTCGTGGGTAGAAGCTAGTTAATATTATAAATGCGAAACTATGCTGTCTGTGTCTGTTACCTCTTCACGCTTCAACCGCTGGACCGATTTGGATGAAATTGGTATGGAGATATGGGTTGGAGTCCCGGGAAAAGACATAGGCTACTTTTTATCCCGGAAAAATGCATAATTCCCGCGGGAACGAGATAACCCAATTCCACGCGGGCAAAGTCGCGAGCAGAGGCTAGTTATTAATATAATAAATGCGGAAGTAACTCCGTCTATCTGTCTGTCGGTTACTTCTTCACGCTTCAACCGCTGGACCGATTTGGATGAAATTGGTATGGAGATAGGTAGTTGGAGTCCCGGGAAAGGACATAGGCTACTTTTTATCCCGGAAAAATGCATAGTTCCCGCGGGAACGAGATAACCGAATTCCAAGCGGCAGAAGCTAGTAAATACGAATAAAATAATTTATTTTCAGGTAATAAAATCCATAATACAATGTGTCTCTGGATAAAGTGCAGAAACGAATAGAGACGAAACGTGATGATATTCTATTGACGAAAAATATGAAGAAAAAAAAACCTGACGTTGGTTTTTTTAACGGTTTTTACAAAAAATATTGAAGAAAAGATATCTCTTCCAAGGGGCGTATTGACTTTAAATCAGCGGGATTATAAACACAAAGCCTTACTCGTGATATTTAAGTAAAAATTTGCAAAGAAAAGTAGCTATATTACAAAAAAAACGGGCTTTTCAACTTTTACTAACTCTACGAGGATGCAGTCGAGGATAGAAGCTAGAGTCGGATAAAAAATGGGGCTTGGAGCCCCTGGACTTACATTCTGAGGCGCGTTCAGAACCCCCGTGCTGTATCCATGCTGGAAGGCAGACCAGCATGCCGAGGACACGACGGCAAAAGCCAGCCGCAGGTTCATTCCCTGCGAGAAACAAAATAATCACACGCTATGCGCTAATAGTACATTACAGACCTAGGGTGGTGAATTCGTAAATGTCCCAGATAGCAGGTTTCTGTGGCCCAAACCGAAGGTGAGGGCCATAAATATGCGATCTGGGGCTTTACGAATTACCGCCCGTGGTTTGTCAAAAGTTTTACGTCTTGCCATGGCCAAGAAGTGAGATTTTCTCTCCGCGTAGCGGGCAGAAAATCCCACTTTCTGGCCAAGGGCGATGTAATAGTACATTACAGACCTAGGGTGGTGAATTCGTAAATGTCCCAGATCGCAGGTTTCTGTGGCACGAACCGAAGGTGAGGGCCATAAATATGCGATCTGGGGCTTTACGAATTACCGCCCGTGGTTTGTCAAAAGTTTTACGTCTTGCCTTGGCCAAGAAGTGAGATTTTCTCTCCGCGTAGCGGGCAGAAAATCCCACTTTATGGCCAAGGGTGATGTAAAAATATTTTACATCACCCTTGGCCGTAAAGTGGGATTTTCTGGGACAGAAAATCATACTTCTTGGCCAAGGCAAGACGTAAAACTTTTGACAAACCACGGGTGGTAATTCGTAAAGCCCCAGATCGCATATTTATGGCCCTCACCGTCGGTTCGGGCCGCAGAAACCTGCGATCTGGGACATTTACGAATTCACCACCCTAGGTCTGTAATGTACTATGACAAACCACGGGCGGTAAATCGTAAAGCCCCAGATCGCATATTTATGGCCCTCACCTTTGGTCCGAGCCACAGAAACCTGCGATCGGGGACATTTACGAATTCACCACCTAGACCTAGATCTGTAATGTACTATTGTATGCCTGAGGGCTAAGCATAAGGATTCTAAAACTTTGTACCACCTTTAACACCTATTTCTTGACAAAATAAATAAATTGATTGATTGATTGCTATTGTAGAAGGGGTTTGGGGGTAGGGCCAGTCAGCGGGTCTTAGTTTTCCTTATTAGCACGAAGCTTGTAGCGGATAACGGTATGTTTTTAATGATAACTACATCAAACTGTACATATATGACGATGCAAAAGTGATTGTAAAATCCTACTTGTTTTTTTTTTTATCTTTGTCTTTGCTTCAACCATTGGACCGATTGAGATGAAATTTGGCACGGAGATAGTTGGTGTCCCGGGAAAGGACATAGGCTACTTTTTATCCCGATAAAACGCATAGTTCCCGCGGGAGCGTGATAACCGAATTCCACGCGGGCGAAGTCGCGGGCAGAAGCTAGTAAAAAATAATGGTTTCTTTTGTATTCAATGACGTAACGGACGAGGTCCATTTTGGGTGAGTCACTGAGTGAGGTAGTAGATAACTTGCTTTTTAGGGTTTACTGTGGGCGTTTAAAGTGAGTTTCTTATTTGGAAACGTTACCTAAGTCAGGCGCCTCATTCAAGTCCATTAATGGGGACATAGGATTTCCCATCCATACTATACGTACCTACGAATATTATAAATGCGAAAGTAGCTCTGTCTGTCTGTTCCCTCTTCACGCTTCAACCGCTGAACCGATTGAGATGAAATTTGGCATGGAGATAGTGGGGGTCCCGAGAAAGGACATAGGCTATTTTTTATCCCGGAAAACGCATAGTTCCCGCGGAAACGCCATGGTCGGGGAACATCAAACAACTTGTCACTAAACATACGGAACCCAACGGTTTTTTTAAACACGATGTACCACTGATAAGTTATTTCACGGTCAATTATATCACTTGATCGTTATTTCGTTTTTTTAGCAATAGTCAAAGGAGATTGGCCGTTAAACAGACAACGGTTATATGTAAAAGGAAACAGTTTCTGACTCATTCTGTGATTAAATTATCAATACCAACGAGTTGGTAATACGTATAATAATAGGGATGACGACAGGGTTAAGAAATCGAAATTCTAATTAGTCCCTCAGTTAGGTAATAAAAAAATATTAGACACGTATTTTTCGTTTTATCAAATTAACAAAGAATGACTAAGTTAAAACGCATTAAAGTTGGAGAGTGGGGGCTAACTACGTCACCGTTAGGTATAAATCGTACCTGACCGTGACGTCACGCGACATTTCAACTCAATATATCTCCGTATAAGTTTGATTACGTGAAAAAAGAAAAAATACGTGTCTAATACTTTTCAATAATCTTCCTGATAGACTAAGGAAAAAAAAGTTGTCGTCATCCCTATTCTGTCCCGGCAACCCCTCCGTACCTCAAGGGGCGCTTTAGTTACCTCTCTTCTCTGAGGTGCTCCCAAAATTGTATCCTTGCTGTTCCTTCTTCTTCTTCTAATTTCTTTTCTGACTCTTTTACTATTCAAGCTGTACGGCTCTGGAATTCTCTCGCTGTCTTTAAAAACAAGCTTAAGGATCATTTCTTATCACTTGCTTTTTTATCTTTTTTCCTCTTCTTCATTTGGGTTTCGGCTGTCATTAGTTTCTTTTAGACTGTACGTAGTTTATTTAGTTTATTTATTATATTAGTGTTATGACTATATATTTATTATTATGTATGTTTATATTTATGATTTCTGGTATGTATGTATTTATAATATATGTATAACATATGGTCATTACCAGCACCGCTTACCAACTTATCTCTTTTACTTGATATCCACTACCCAAAGGTTGTCTGGGAGAGATCGCTCTATTAGCGATAAGACCGCCTGCTGTATAGCTAACAACATGTTTTCCTGATCTTTTTTGTCCTGTTATTTTTTTCTCTATTGTGTGGTGTTCAATAATTTGTATTGTATTGTATTGAGTTGGTAATACGATTGGTTTTATAATTAATATGATAAAGGTCATTGCAATGTCTAGACACACCCATCAATATTATTAAACGAGAAAAAAAACCTTTGTTAGATACTCATTCACTCTACAACTACTTACTTACGTAGTTATGAGGTAACGAGACATGCGAACGAATATAATGATCCTACTTTTTTGAACTCGGTTAAAAATAAAGTCTTAATGAAAAGTACAGTATCCATACTGATATTATAAATGTGAGTGTGTTTGTTTGTCCTTGCTTTACGTCGCAACGAGTGGACCGATTTGGATGAAATTTGGTATGGAGATAGTTTGAGACCCGAGCACTTACCAAGGATTCAAAAGTTTAGCGGTGCGAACAAGAAAAGATTTAGCGCATCTCATCTCATGGGGCCCTCAACCACATGAGGATGGAAACCGGCTCGCCATCTAGCTTCAAGTAGCGGTAGCAACAGCTAAACGGTCGGGTAATCGGGGTTCAGCCACTGGACGCTAGATGTCGATCTAGTGTTAACGCATTCACTGCCACCGACGCATACCTATGTGCGTTTTGCTGACTTTCCCGCAGTGCCTTGAACGCACATGTGCGTTGCAATGTTCCCTTAATGACAGACGTGGCACCTGGCGAAAGTTCGTAAAACAGAAGTGGCAGTGGTTTCGGAGCACGCACTACAGTATGGGCTCTGTATTCTTGTATGTTTTCTCTATGGAAGTACTATTAAATATTCTGTGCTAAGATCTAAGAAGACCTGCGACTAACAGCTGGAAATTCATAGGTTGTTGTATTGTGGGACGTAGACCGACTATGGGACCACATAGGTACATAATTATAGCTTCCGAGTATTGTTGTATGTCCAGTTGCACTATAAGACATAACATTATAAGACATACGATACGATATGCCACAGTTTTTTTTAAACAGTAACTCAATTGGAAATTGGATAACGTTGGAGAAGGCCCTACAGTCAGCAGTAGTCTTTCGGATGAAAATATGATGACGAATTGAAAAATGTAACACCTTTTTTTATTGAAATAGGGAGTAAGAAAGTACCTATGTTTACCACAGTAAGAAAGTGCCTATATTTTTATTCAGGAATATTGACGCTCCAACGAATAGAGCCCCTAAATATCTCGGAAATCCGAAGCGATGTAATAATTTTAGCCACAACAGTCAAAGTCAATAATTTATTTCTGTTTCATACTACGAAAGTTGGGCAGAGGCCCCCACATGATACCTCTTACCTTTACCACATAGGGATCTTCAATTATTACACAGATGCCTGCAGGTTTTCTGGAATTTATTTACTTCACCTAAAACCTCGGTGGTATATTTAGATAAATTTAATGTGTACTAAGTATACCTACTTAGAAGTTTCAACCGGAATTGAACCCTGATCCTTTCAATTGAGAGTCTTTAGATCTGACCACTAGGTTACCACGCGCTACTTCAAAAACGGCATAGACAAAAACCCTGACATTTAATCTTTACTAATAATAAGTCTGTAGAAGAAGTCGCGTCTGAAACTTGAAAATTAAAATAAACTATCAAGTCGAGGGGACTATATAAACGATACTGAACACAAAATAGCGATTTTTTTATAAAAATAAATCTGTATGAAAAATTAAAAATAAATGTGTAGATAACTTGCTTTTTAGGGTTCACTGTGGGCGTTTAAAGTTGGGGTTTCTTATCTGGAAACGTTACCTAAGTCAGGCGCCTCATTCAAGTCCATTAAAGGGGACATAGGATTTCCCATCCATACTATACGTACCTACGAATATTATAAATGCGAAAGTAGCTCTGTCTGTCTGTTCCCTCTTCACGCTTATATTTTTAGATAAATTTAATGTGTACTAATATATATTTAGATAAATTTAATGTGTACTAAGTGTACCTACTTAGAAGTTTCAACCGGAATTGAACCCTGATCCTTTCAATTGGGGTCTTTAGATCCAGTGGCGGACTAAGCCTGTCGGGGGCCCGGGGCGGAAAATCGAAATGGGGCCCCTCTCCTTACCTGTGTAGATGTGTTGATGGTGTATGCTAGGTTCCCGTGCACTGACTACCTAACACATTCAGTTGAAATTTGTTCGCTTACCATTAGGTGGCCTGTCTGCTCGTTTGCATTTATACATTCATACTTAATATTATAAATGCGAAGCGAAAGTAACTTTGACTCTCTGTTGCGTCTTCACGCTGAAATCGCTTGAAAAATTTATATGAAATTTGGTATGCATGGAGATAATTCTAGTCCCGATAAAAGACATAGGCATAGCCTAATTTTTATCCCAAAAACGTATCTAGTTTCCGCGGGAACGTGAGCGTTACAACCGAATCCTATGCGGACAAAGTCATCATCATCATCATCATCATCATTTCAGCCGAAAGACGTCCACTGCTGGACATAGGCCTCCCCCAAGGCTCGCCACTCAGACCGGTCCTGTGCTACTTGCTTCCACCGGTTTCCCGCGACCTTCACGAGGTCGTCGCTCCATCTTGTTGGAGGCCTACCGACAGCTCGTCTCCCGGTTCGCGGGCGCCACTCGAGAAGTTTCCGGCCCCATCGGCCATCAGTCCTGCGAGCAATGTGCCCCGCCCACTGCCACTTAAGGCTCGCAATTCTTCGGGCTATGTCGGTGACCCTAGTTCTACTGCGGATATCCTCATTTCTGATTCTATCACGCAGAGAAACCCCGAGCATAGCCCTCTCCATTGCCCTCTGGGTGACTTTGAGCCTTCTTATGAGGCCCATCGTAAGCGCCCACGTCTCGGAACCATAAGTCATCACTGGCGACACACACTGGTCGAAGACTTTCGACTTGAGACACTGCGGTAATTTGGACGAAAAGACACTGCGAAGCTTCCCGAACGCTGCCCAGCCGAGTCGGATTCGACGATTGACCTCTTTCTCGAAGTTGGACCTACCTAACTGGACTGTTTGTCCCAGGTATACATAATGGTCAACAACTTCGAGCGCAGAGCCTCCGATTATTACGGGAGTTGGCACAACATGGACATTAGACATAATTTTCGTCTTGTCCATGTTCATTTTAAGACCAACTCGATCGGAAACTCTGCTGAGGTCAGCGAGCATAATACTGAGGTCCTCCATGGTCTCAGCCATGACTACAATATCGTCGGCAAATCGAAGGTGAGAGATGTACTCGCCATTAACATTGATGCCTCGACCTTTCCAGTCCAGCACCTTGAAAGCATCCTCCAATGCAGCGGTGAACAGCTTCGGAGAGATCACATCTCCTTGTCTGACTCCCCGCTGCAGTGGAATAGGCTTCGTGGTCTGGTCCTGTAGTCGGACGGACATGGTGGCATTTTCGTACAAACACTTCAACACTTCGATGTTACCGGTAGTCAACATGGCACCTCTGGAGAGACTGCAGCACAGCCCAAGTCTCGATCGAATCGAAGGCTTTCTCGTAGTCCACAAATGCAAGGCAAAGGGGGAGGTTATACTCTTCGGTCTTCTGTACAACCTGCCGCAACGCATGTATGTGGTCTACGGTACTATAGCCCTTTCGGAAACCGGCTTGTTCGGGAGGCTGGAATTCGTCAAACCTGCGCGCGAGACGGTTCGTAATGACTCTCGAAAACAGCTTGTAAACATGGCTCAGAAGTGAGATGGGTCTATAATTCTTCAACAAGGTGTTATCACCTTTTTTGAAGAAGAGCACCACCACACTTCTGTTCCATGCTCGCGGCGTTCTCCCTTCATGAATGACGGAATTAAACAGCGTCTGAAGGGCCTTAAGGACTGGTTTACCACCCGCCTTCAGGAGTTCAGCTGTAATTCCGTCATCACCGGGGGCTTTGCCGTTCTTAAGCTGTTTGAGAGCCATACTAATCTCGTACAGGCTGACGTCCGGGATATCTTCGGTATAGTGTCGGGTTAATCTAGCTCTAGGGTCTTTAGCTGCGGACAAAGTCGTGGACAGAAACTAGTCCATTTTCTAATATTATAAATGCGAAAGGAACTCTGTCTGTTATCTCTTCACACTTCAACCGCTGGACTGATTTAGATGAAATTCGGTACGGAGTAGTAAGCGCGAACTCCGGTAGTTCTGATTTTTTGCAGGCTTGTTTATGTTGTTGGCCTATTGTATGATCCAAGTTTGTGACCTCAAAGCGCTGAACGCAACTTTGTCAAAAATAAAAACAGGAGAAAATTTTGGCGATTTTGACCCCAAAGGACTAGTTTTTGATACTACCTTCTCAGAACGTTTTTAAAGAAGACTAATTTTGCTACCATATGAGACTAAAACCGTCTCTGTGTACCCAATAGTTTCTGAGATAAAGCTTTTCAGAATTCGTAATTTTTCAGAACTTCCCAATATTTTAGAAGTCACTCGAACAGCTGTAGCAGTATGTGTTTCCAATGGGGGCTATCGCGTGTGAATTTGCCACTAGAGGCGCTAGTGTCGCGGGAGGTCCAATAACATTCAGTTTTCACTGGTTTTGGCGGGCTTCGTGATATAAATCATAATTTCTTTAATTAACCTGTTGAAAAGTGATCTCCTTCGTGAAATTATCGCAAATATGAATTATTTGGCGATGAATATGAACGCTTGAAAAAAAACATTTTTTTTTCCATACAAAACGGAACTCCACTACATTGCGGCATCGGCATAGCTACTCGATACGATGATAGTTATTTATAATTAATAAACTTAACGAGATTCAAAATTGAAAACTGTTTCGGCGCCGATCTTATAAAGTCGCCTTTGACAGCTATACCTCTGGACCTTAGTCAGTGGCGCCAACTGGTGAGCAAAGAAACGATAGTCCCCATTACCTCCATCGGAGTGTGCCAGTGTTGCTCGTGTGGGGTCACGAATTGGAGTCACCTGTACCATTTTTATATCCTACTAGCTTTTGAAAGCGATTTCGTCCGCGCACAATCATCAACATTTAAACTCCCGTTTTCCCGTTCCCGTAAGAATTTTGGAAAATCCTCTCTTAGTGCACCTTTACACCTCTTAAGGAACCTACTTGCCAAATTTCAGCTTCCTACGACCAGCAGTTTCAGCTGTATGTCACACACACCAAAAGAACTTTGGGGTAACCATCGAACTACTGCCACGTTTCACCTATAGTTAGCAGACAACGCTCAGCCAAAACTGATGGTCGTAGGAAGCTGAAATTTGGCATATAGGTTCCTTAGGAGGTGTAGAGGTGCACCAAGAGAAATTTCTAAAATTCTTACGGGAACGGAAAAAACGAGAGTTTAAAATTTGATGTTTCTGTGCATACGAAATCGCCTTCAAAAGCTAGTAGGTTATAAAAATGCTACAGGTGGCTCCAATTCGTGACTCCACACAAGCAACACTAGCACAATCCGTCGAAGGTAAATGGAAAAACATCCTGATAGAGTTGTTCAATGACTTCTTAAATATTGCAAAGTTCTGAAAAATTATGAATACTGAAAAGCTTTATCTCAGAAATTATTTAGTACACAGAGACGGTTCTAGTCTAATATTATAGAAAATTTACTCTTCTTTAAAAACTTCCTGAGAAGGTAGAATCAAAAACTAGTCCTTTGGGGTCAAAATCGCCAAAATATTAAAAGCATCCGAATTTTTCTTGTTTTTTTTTATATTTTTGACAAAGTTGCGTTCGGTGCTCGAGGTCACAAACTTGGATTATACATTAGGCCAACATCATAAATAAGCCTGCAAAAAATCAGAACCACCCGATTTCGCGCACACGCTGATGTATATAGTTACTGGATTAATTTACGTATTATCATTATATTCCCACGGAGTCCATATTATGCGCTTAACACGGTACCGCGAGCTTTGGACTTATTACTAATATAAAAAATCAAGTGCTTGGACCTTAGAGTTGGAAATGTTGGGATGTTTTACCAATAACTAAGTATCTATGGAATGGACTGTGGGGGCACTCACGTCAACTAGGTCGAAACCAGAACATTAGCGTAACAATAGGGTGGCAGTGGCGCGTGGCAGAACGGGCAAAATTCCCTAACTCACTGCTTGAGCTGAGGGGGCCCCGGCACAAGAAGCCGCGAGGAATGAAAGCAAAAACCAAAAAATTCAGTTGTGCAATTTTGTAAATTAACGGGGCGAGGCAAATCTTTCGTACCTAGCCCTATAGGTACGAAAGATTTGCCTCGGGGCCTCGAGCGTGAGGTGGTACAGTTACGCCGCTGCCTGGTTGAAACTATTTTTTCAAGTGTTTTTGCCTTAAGTACTATATTATTTGGTGATTTGGGGGCCCCCTAGGACCGGGGGCCCGGGGCGGACCGCCCCCGCCGCCCCCCCCTTAGTCCGCCACTGTTTAGATCTGACCACTAGGTTACCACGCGCTACTTCTAAAACGGCATGGACAAAAACCCTGACATTTAATCTTTACTAATAATAAGTCTGTAGCAGAAGTAGCGTCTGAAACTTGAAAATTAAAATAAACTATCAAGTCGAGGGGACTATGTAAAGGATACTGAACACAAAATAGCGATTTTTTAGAAAAAAAAACTGTATGTATGTATGTCCGGATTTAACTCGAAAACTACTGGATAGATTGCAACAAAATTTGATATGGGGGGTAGTTTATAATACTGGTCAACATATAGGCTACTTTTTATCCCGGAAAAATGCATAGTTCTTGAAATGCTATTAACGAATTCCACGCGGACGAAGTCGCGGGCAGAAGCTAGTTTTCTAAATAAAACGTTTCACCTATAGAATCATCATTTTAAGCATCCAGTCACGAAATGACATCATATTATATTTGCATAATAATATATCATATTATCTATATTTTTCATCGTATTTGCCTAGCGATCTATAACAATAGCAACATTAGCAACCGTTGACGCCCAATTTGCATACTGATTCTTCATAACTGTGACAATGATTGTACTTTGTTCCCACCACATGCCATACATGGAGTCGTTTCAACTTCACAGAAAGGTGACAATCACCATTTCCAATTAAGTGAAAATCAACCTTGTATTTAAATAGTTTGAGTTACATTCCACATACAGGAATTGTCGTTTAATATGTTTTGTGGTTTGCTGTTTGGTTTCAGACCTTTATATGGAAGATCAGACAGACAGAGAAGTTTTACCGTTATTAGTTTACTTTAAACAGAAAAGGATACGATTGTACAAATTCAAGGCCTTTTTAAAATTTTAAGGAGTGGCAAAGCATTTTTAGAGAGTAAGGTATTTACCTAAAATAATTTCTTATATATAACAACCGCCTATTCACGTCCCACTGCTGGGAACAGGCCTCCTCTAATCACGAGAGGGGTGGATTGGGGAACTCACACACATCTTTGAATAACTTCACAGGTGCGTGCAGGCGTTTCTTTCGATGTTTTCCTTCACCGAAATGCTTAGTGGTAAATTCAAATTGAATTTAGCACATTAATATTATATTTTATGTGTGTTTATGTATAAATGTATTAAAGTATGTTTATTACTTTTTGTGTTTGTTTCTTTTGCACATCTCAGTACAGAGCACCGCCTACCAAACTAGTTTGTTTTTCATCTCCACTATCCAAAGGTCGTCTGGTAGAGATCGCTATTAAGCGTTAAGACCGCCTGCTGTATGCCATACCTTTTGTGTAATTAAGTGCATTATGTCTGTACTGTTCCTTGAATGTGAGGGGTTCAATAAAGTATATTGTATTGTATTGTATTGTATTAATAAACTCAGAGGTGTGCGAGCCGGGTTCGAACCCCCGACCCTCTGCATGCGAGGCGGTAGGTCAAACCACTAGGCCACCACGGCTTCAATACAAAATCCGCTCTATTCGAAACGTTAGGTACTTTATTGAATTAGAGGTTGAAGCATTAAATAAAAAGTAAGAAATTCTATAACGTGTTTTTATTGCGTACTTTTCTACTTTTCAACAGATTGAGTGAAATAAAAAAAGGAGGCGCCACATACGGCAATTTATGGAACTAATTTGTTTCTTTTTAATTAAAGGTTGATTTAGATGCTTGGTGCAAAATTCATATAGTCTAACATACTTACATAAGGGAGATTCATTTATATTACGCAGCTAGATTTTAAGATCAATTTGAGCGCCGTGGCGCGTGAGCGCAGGGATAGGGAATCTCCCATTCCCAATGTAACGTTTTGAATATAGCCCCTTATTTACTTAGATATTTCTTCTCTACCTACTATTGATTTTAACAAGTAACTCTGTATGTTACCTCTTCACGCTTCAACCGCTGGACTGATTGAGATGAAATTTGGCATGGAGACAGCCGGGGTCCCGGGAAAGGACATAGGCTACTTTTTATCCCGGAAAAACGCATAGTTGCCGCGGGAACGCGATAGCCGAATTCCACGCGGGCGGTGTCGCTGGCAGAAGCTAGTTAGTAAATATTTTGTCAATAAATTTTACCTCAAACAAAACTGGTCACTCGTAGGTAAAAACATTTGCTTCCTTAATCATAATTCAAACAATCAAGATACAACATGACACATTGAGGTTGCTTCCACCGTCTTATACCTATAACTACTTCCGCGTGGAATTCGGGGATAGCGTTCCCGCGGGAAATATGCGTTTTTCCAGGATAAAAAGTAGCATATATATAGAGTAGTGTGAGTAGTGTAGTAAAATTAAAAAATATTCCTTTCACGGGGTGAATATCAGATTTCATGTTTTGCACTTGTCCACCCATGTTAACTTCATGAAAATTAAACTATAAGAGTCAGGCTTTTTTGTGGGTAAAGATCTTACTGGGAAGCAACATTGCCATCAAAAAAAGCAATGAATAATAATTCAGAAGTTATCAAAAAAAATTTTTGAACTTCAAAAATCTAAGCTCTTTGGCGCGTCCACCACTGTGTTATTTTTTTTAAACAATTATATTTTTATTTTTTACTCCGAATTTGACGTCTCCAATTGTGTTTCCTGTATTTAGAAATGTTTAATTATACAAAACTCTACTAGAATATTTTTTGTAATTGTCTGGTCAAAAGTTATTGTAAAATCAATTTTGTCCTACCCAAAAACACCTCATTTCTTTGGCGTACTTGAACAGTCTCGCATTTTGTTATCATTTTACCTAGACTAGCCCCACCTCGCGTCCCTGCTTCCTTTAATTGCCACCTAACATCCGACTGGTGCAAACCTGAGCATAGTTTGACGTGTTTCGGAAAATATTTTATACATCGCCGTTTGCGGATTTTTTTCTGCTAAGCGCCTAATTTCTTCGGTGACTGAATTTAAGGTCAAATTCTACTTGAATTTTTTTATACTTTTTTAGTGAATGTATGCTGCGATTATCTACATCTATAGTTTTAATTTGAAATTATACTTTAAATACTTATGGATGTAAAAAAATATTTATACCCTAATCTCATTTCTTTGGCGCTAATTTCTTTGGATTTCTTTGGCATTTAGTGTCAAAGAAATTAGATTTAGCCATAGAAATTAGAAGTTCATTGACAATTTTCCCAAAGATATATCACAAATATCGCTTTTATTAGATTTAATTGTTTTTGTAGATTGTTTTATTAATGATCATTCCTAAATCTATCAATAATACTAAAAAAAAAAATCTTACGCTAAATAACCATCAATAAAACGACTGTTTTTCTCTGTTCAGTTTAAATAAATGTTATATTCGGAGATTTATATAAAATATAGCAAATTTTGCAATTTGTTGTGTTTATATATTTAAACTTAATATAAAAAATGCAAACAAACATGTTTCAACATTTTAAATAAGTAACATTTTATCGTACAGAATAACATAAAATGGATACAACTATATTATACAAAGTCGAACCGATTCAATATCTAAATGGCGCGAAAGAAGAAGAAATCGGCAATTAAAATCAAACAAAAACTAAACAATTAAAGTTCCTGTTACTATGTAAAGAAACCAAAAATTCATATAACTAAAAAAAAGCAACGAAAGATGAAAAGTTGAAAAAGAGCAAAGAAGCGTTTAGAAAATATTAAATCCTTTAGGTTTATCAAAAACAATGAAGAATTCAAACAAGAGAAAGCTACCACGAAAGAAGAATTGAAAAAAAGTTGTGTGAAACTTTTTAAAGGAATTTACATTTAAGAAAGTCTTAGATCGATCTGTAGCACAAATGATGTGCAAATAAGAATAAGCTAATTAATGTACATATTTACTCGGTTTAAATGATAACCAAAAGTATCATAAAAAAATGTGAGCCTTACAAGATACTTTTATTTCATTACTACACGGTGGTTGTAAAAAAACAAATTTTTGTTGATCGCGTATTACATTTGTAAAATGTGTCACAAATATTTTATGTTATAAATACATAATATTTATTCAGAGTTTATGCCTATGATAGAAAAGATATTTTGATAACACTGTCAAATCTGTGGTATTATAAAAAAGACCGACATTACGTAGATTTTTGTGCAACAAAGTTTTTAATACAGGTAAAAATATGATCTCAAATTTAGAGACTAACTTAACAAGTAGGTACCTACTTTGACAAAAATCGACGCTTGCGATTTAAATGCTTTTATTTTTAATTTTCTGCTTATCTTTTATATACCCCACCTATTTTTTTGGCGCATTTCTCTAATATATTTGACTAAATTTTGTTCATTTTCTAATTTTATTGGCATATTTTCTAATTTCTTTGGACCCACCCTAATTTCTTTGGCAAGCAAATTTTTAAACTGCTAAAACTTAAAAAGTATTGGAGCTATTTTTGGCACAATAAGATATATTTTATTGAATTTAAGTCTTTTACAGGGTATGTTGTCCGAAATACTCGAAATATTGAAAAAAAAATGCGCCACAGAAATGAGAAATTTTCAAACGAAATCTGATATTCACCCCACGCTGTCTGGGAAGAATTTAGGAAATTAAATTTAGGGACTAGGTATATTGCCTTCTTCCAATTTACAATGTGGCTCACAATAGTTACTCAAGTTTAGAATCAATTACTGATACCAAATAAGTTATAAAAATCGTTGTAATTAGTTAAATCACACGGGAAGTTGCGGGAATAACTATAACTTTATGGTTATCGTAATTAATGTTGGAATATAGGAAGGGAAGTGAGATATAGAGATAACATTAATTAATGGCACACATCCTTCCTTTGACAATGGCCTTGGACCTTTGACTATATATGGTTATTATTCTATACTTAAGTACTAATAGTGTATCTAACCCATTGATCTATTATAAGTAAGGATTCACAATCAGCCGAAGAAAAGCGGCCCGTCAAAACGGGTGCCCGAACAACTTGGGCACCCGTTTGGCACTCGGTAAATTTGACACTTAAGTCTTATAGTGTTAGGTTTCATTTTGTATTTCTCTTGACACATATTATAAAGAGGCGTTATTAGCATATTGGAACGTATTTCTAATGTCAGTTTGCTCCATATATTTTGACATATTCTGTTAGGCACTGTTCGTCCATATATAGGTCCATATGTTACTATAGGTCGATGTTCGCAACGGATTAATCGATATTGATTTACTTTTATTGTCTCATAGGTGAGTTAATCGAGAGTGTGGGTATGGTTCAGGAAAATCGGTTCAACCGTTTCAAAATTATCGACATTTTTCGTTTGTCGTCGTATCGACGACACACACACACATCGGTGTGTGTCGGTTTTTTGTTCCAATTTTAAAGTTAGTATGTATTTTAGTTTGTGGTGAACATTCGCAGACAGCCCTTTATTATTTTTAACGGCGCAGGTAATTTGGCACGTTTCCCGTGGAAAATTGTGTTTGTGTAAGTAGGTATTCGAAACGGCCCTTTGCGTTTCTAAAGTTAGTTACAAATAGCATTTAAATTGTATGCTTGGCTCTCTTTAGCAACAGCTGTTTTTGATTAGTTTTTTTTATGTCATTGGTATAGGCAAACGAGCGCACAACCCACCTGACCTGAGCCCTGATGGTAAGTGGTCACTGCGGCCCATGGACACCGAAATCCTATGATCTCGTATGCGTAATTAACCATAAGATCTCGAATGCGTTGCCTACCCTGAGGCCTAAGATGGAATGCCTCTGTGCCAGAAATTTCACCGGCTGCCTTAACCCCCTACCGGAACACAACAGTGAGAGCACTGCTATTAAGCGGCAGGTTAGCGGGGAAAGACGGTGGTGCCACCCCGGACGGGTACCATCATTAATTAGGTAAGTATCTATTGTTTAAAAAAGCCTCAGTAGCCTAGTGGTTTGACCTACCGCCTCTATGCAGTCATCGCAGGGTTCCAAATCGGCTCGCACTTCTGAGTTTACTTTCCGACATCGCCCGCGAGTAATAGCATAATAAATAATATATGCATTTTCCGGGATTAAAAGCAACGACTGGGACTCGAACCATCTAAATCGGTCCAGCGGTTGAAGCGTGAAGAAGCAACAGACAGATTCACTTAAGCATTTATTATAAATAATAACAGATCTCCACGTTTGCGGCCATCCCACATTTCTAGTAAAAGGTACCAATAGCCTCTTCATGTTGGCTTCGGCCCCGTGAATGCTGGGCCCGTGACATGAAAATGTACCAACAAATAATAGTAAACGCTGCACGCTGGTAAATTCATTTCTGACGTGTAAAACTGGCCAGATGTGGCCTACTTGCTGAATAAATGATTTGATTTGAGTACCATGCCTATGAATGAATGAATGTTTCACAAGAAAAAATATGATACACCCTAGGCCAATAGTATGGAAACAAAGATATTTTTCTTCATTTTTGTTATTTCCATTGTTATTATTGTGTATTGGTAACGCAAAAACTACTTTAGGCAATTTTTTAACATTAAAACAGCACCCAAAGTATTAAAACATCCTAATATATGGCAATAAAATATAACAGACGACTGACAGCCCCGGAAATTTGTGCGGAGTTGAATAAATCCCGTGCAAAATCAGTCTCATTAACCACAGTTAAAAGAAGACTTCGTGCCGCCGGCTTGAAAGGGTATGTGGCCACTAAAAAGCCTTTACTTCGACCTCAAAATAAGAAGAAACGTCTAGCATGGGCAAAGAAGCACCAAGATTGGACATTAGAACAGTGGAATAAGGTTTTGTGGACGGACGAATCGAAGTTTGAAATATTTGGCTCAAAACGGAATGCTTTTGTTCGTCGTTTACCAACAGAAAAAATGATTCCTGCGTGCGTGGTGCCTACAGTAAAGCACGGTGGTGGTTCTATAATGGTCTGGGGCTGTTTTTCAGGCCAAGGAGTAGGAGATTTGTTCCAGGTAGAAGGAATTCTAAAAAAAGAAGGTTACCATTCAATATTGCAACGGCACGCCATACCGTCCGGTCTCAGATTAATTGGAAAAAGGTTCGTGTTCCAACAGGATAATGACCCCAAGCACACTTCCAAGTTATGTACAAACTATTTAAAGAGAAAAGAAAAATCACGCGTCCTCGAAATAATGGATTGGCCGCCTCAATCTCCCGACCTCAATCCTATTGAGTTGTTGTGGGATGAGCTGGACAGGCAGATAAGAAAGACTTGTCCAACTTCAAGATCAGCACTGTGGACGCATTTGTTAACAGCTTGGGGTAATATTGGACAAGATACGATTGATAAATTAATTCAAAGAATGCCGAGACTGTGTGCTGCAGTGAAAAAGTCAAAGGGTGGATACATTGAAGAAAACAAAGTTTAGGTGTATTTTGATAAAAACTTATATTAGTCCCCAATCCGCACTGGGCCCGCGTGGGGACTATAGCCCAAACCCTCTCGTGATGATAGGAGGTCTGTGCCCAACATTGGGATACAAATAGGCTGTAGTATTTTATTTATTTTATTATTAGTGAAAGTGAAAATTATAGTTTTTTTAGTATTGTCATATAAGTTTGTTTCCATACTATTGGCCTAGGGTGTATGTTCGGCCGGTACAGGCATGTGAAAATTACATGTCAGACTTACAGACGATTTATCATAAATGATATATATGATAAATCGGCTCGATATTTTTTACTCTGAGTTCATCGCCACAATAAAATTCTTTCACACCAATAATTTTAAAAGTCAACAGATCCATTCACACGCGTCCGGGGTCTATTCTCGGTATCATAAAAAACGTTGGAACATCGAAACACGGTGTCGTATTCAAAATCGACCGCTCGTCTTCCAGTCTCTTCCTATTTACGAATGAAAATCGACAGTTGGAATTCTATTGAAATTTCATGGCAACAATAACCTATTTAAACTATAAATTAGGTATATTCATCTAAAAATAAGGTGAACTTAGTACAATTTGTGAATGTAACGAAAAGTAAAAGGATAAACTTTAATTACCTAGTTAATATAAAGAGATAAAAGATCTTACGGCATTTTATCTTTGCTACCTGAACAATATGACGTCACTTTTGCAAAAAAAAAACTCATTTGATAGTAAGTATTAAACCTACTAGTCATCCGTTGTAAGCGTCAAGGTGGTGGACACCCAATCATCGAGTCGTTTGACTTGCATTTTAATTGTAGTAATTCCTTTTTGGTTCGTTATTTGTCCTCGTGATCTCATTTTATTTTTAGATTTTATTTTATTCAGGCAAATAAGATATTTCTTGATCTTGTAGTTAAGTTTATTTTTCACCATCTTTACTTTTTTTATTTAAAGGCAGTAAACGATACGATCACGCGGACCACCAGATTTTTTAAACTAAAAACTCAGGCTTGTAAATATTTAAAACATCACACATCACGCAATAAAAATATCCATGTAGGTATTCCATGGTATATTAATATTTAAGTAGCATAACAACTTGGTCATGTAAGAAAATTGTAAATAAACTTATTTTATTGCCTACAATACAATAATTCCTTGTATTGTATTGCACATTAAACCGGTTATTTATAACATAGTTTCTTTAGCCGTGAGAGAACAAAGCAACTAACTACTAAGTACTACAGCCTATTTGCGTCCCACTGCTGGGCACAGGCCTCATCTCATCATGAGAGGGTTTGGGCTATAGTAGTCCCCACGCGGGCCCAGTGTGGATTGGGGACTTCACACACATCTTTGAATTACTTCGCAGATGCATGCAAGTTGCCTCGTTTTCCTTCACCGACAAGTGCTCAGTGGTAAATTCAAATTGAATTTCGCACATAAGTAAACTTAGAGGTGCGAGACGGAATCGAACCCCCGACCCTCTGAATGAGAGGCGGTAGGTCGAACCACTAGGCCACCACGCACGGCTGTATAACACGGCTGTAACGAAGAAAGAATATCTACTTTTACTTTTTCCTCATCATCATCATCATCGTCGTCGTCATCATCATTTCGGCCGAAAGACGTTCACTGCTGGACATAGGCCTCCACCACGGAGCGCCACTCAAAACGGTTTTGTACAACCCGCTTCCACTGTATTCGCACGACCTGCACCAGATCGTCGCTCCATCTTGTTGGATGCCCCGTCAGCTCGTCTCCCGGTTCGCGGATGGCACTCGAGAACTTTCATCAGCCATCAGCCGTGTGAGCAATATGACCCGCCCACTGCCACTTAAGGCTCGCAATTCTTCGGGCTATGTCGGTGATCCCAGTTCTACTGCGTATATATCCTCATTTCTGATTCTATCACGCAAAGAATCCGCGAGCATAGCCCTCTCGATTTGGCTTTGAGCTTGCTTACGAGGCCCATCCTAACTTCCCGAACGCTGCCCAGCCGAGTCGGATTCGATGAGTAACCTCTTTCTTGAAGTGGACCTACCTAACTGGACTGTTTGTCCCAGGTATAGATGTTCAACAATTTCGAGCGCAGAGCCTCCATTTATTACGGGATTATCTTGATACCAAATTCATTGAAATCGGTCCACCGGCTTAACCCTTGGCTTAAAAGACTTGCTCACTTTTTTTAGATTTTGGGTTTGGATCGGTTTTTTTAATAAATTATTTTAATAGTGTGTATGTAACAGCGGTCCGATTTGGCTTCTTGTCTTAAAAAGGCTAACCGTGAAGAGATAACAGACAGACAGAGTTGCTTTCGCATAATTTATATACTTACAACTAGCTTCTGCCCGCGACTTCGTCCGCGTGGAATTTGGTTATAGCGTTCCCGCGGGGCGGGAATTTAGTGTTAAACTATAATAAATTATATACTAAAACCTTCCGCTTGAATCACTCTATTAAAAAAAAAAGGTTCAAAATCCGTTGCGCAGTTTTAAAGATCTAAGCATACATCCGGACAAACAGCAGGAAGCGACTTTGTTTTATGCTATAGGGATGACGACAGGGTGAAGAAATCGAAATTCTAATTAGTCCGTCAGTCAGATAATAAAAAAATATTAGACACGTATTTTTTGTTTTATCAAATTAACAAAGAATGACTAAGTTAAAACGCATTAAAGTTGGAGAGTGGGGGCTAACTACGTCACCGTTAGGTATAAATCGTACCTAACCGTGACGTCACGCGACATTTCAACTCAATATATCTCCGTATAAATTTGATTACGTGAAAAAAGAAAAAATATGTGTCCAATACTTTTCAATAATCTTTCTGATAGGCTAAGAAAAAAGAAGTTGTCGTCTCCCCTATTGTAGTGATATTAAGTAATGGATACGATAGAGTCGACCACCATCCGAGCATGCGCGTGCGCAGATTCAAAGGCGGTTTCTCGGCAAGCATGCGGAAACCGAACCGTTAAGTCTATTTATAGCGAATAAACGCTACTCCAGCTTTACGGTCGTCCGTTTTCATAGACTTTTTGAAAGCCTAGTGGCGGCTTTATACATTTGCCACCAGTCATCATCATCATACATCAGCATCCGCACTGGGCCCGCGTGGGGACTGCGAAAAAAAATAGTCACGTTATTAATGTACCAATTTCAGTGTTTGTTTGTATCTTTTTTGACTTGAGCTTATGCAATAAATTACTTTGAAATTAGACCTATTTTATTTTAAAAAAGCCGTGGTGGCGTAGTGGTTCGAACTTCGGACCCGTGTCTCCCCTGGCAAAACCCCTGGGGGAGACATCAGGAATCTTTAGTACCGATGTCTCCCCAAGCTAGGGGAGACACCGGTACTAAAGATTCCTGATGTCTCCCCCAGGGGGCTTACCAGGGGAGACACGGGTCCGAAGGGGTGGTTCGACCTACTGCCTCTCATGCAGAGGGTTCGATTCCGGCTCGCACCTCTAAGTTTACTTATGTGCGAAATTCAATTTGAATTTACCACTGAGCTTTTCGGTGAAGGAAAACATCGTGAGGAAACCTGCACGCATCTGCGAAGTAATTCAAAGATGTGCGTTAGGTCCCCAATCCGCACTGGGCCCGCGTGGGGACTATAGCCCAAACCCTCTCGTGATGAGAGGAGGCCTGTGCCCAGCAGTGGGACCCAAATAGGCTGTAGTAGTAGTAGTAGTAGTAGTTGACCTATTCACCTCATAAAAACGATGGTAAAACTAAATTTTCAAAGTCCTAAAATTTCTTACTCTACGGCACAGCCTGCTAATACTTCTTTGCCACTCACTATAGACAGCAAGACATGTGCCTTGTTTGAGAAAACCTGCCTCATAGGTCATACCTACGTCATTTTAAGAATTTTTGTGTCAAATTTCATACTTCAAAGTTAAACGGTTTTCGGTGTGCGTTGATCGATCAGTCTGTCAGATTGTTTTTTTATATAAACTCTATTGTATATGTATTATACCTACCTCTCCCTCTCAAAAATTATAGAATGTATATTTGAAATTGCAAGGAAATTTTCAATTTAAAAAACATGCCGTTTTTGTGGTGATAATAATGAACATTTATGTATGTGTATATTGAGAAAAGGTATTTACTTTTTTATAGGTACTTAGCTAACTTTGTTAAAGTTTTGGATGCTTCTTTAATTCTCGTTTATTAGAATTCAGCAAAATAAAGATGTACGAAAAAAAATATTTACTCCCTATGGAGTAAATATTTTTTTGTACTTTTTTATACTTTTGTTGATAATACCTATGTATTATCAACAAAAGTATTCAACACGTGTCTGCGTTTCAGACTTTTTCGTGAAGATCAAAATCGTTTAAAAATATTTATCGGCTGTTTATAGCAATTAGGTCAACGCCTCGCGTCCATCGACGAAAAAAAAAACAAACAGATCTTACCGCCATCCTTTTAACGTGAAATCCAAAGGAAAACTTGGCAAACACACCACTTGCGTAACAAAACACTGCACTAAATTATAGCAATAAATGTTTTTACGATCCACACTTTTTTAAATGTTTTTAACACTGAAACGGTATTTAAAAAGTTGTTTTATTATCTGCCGGTGCCAGTGTCATGATGGGACGCGCGGTTCAGAACGTATTCGAAATTCAAATGAAGAAATGACGCGCGGTTCGCACCGTCAATGACGTCACTGCGGACCGGTTTTTGTTGACACATTTTACAGTCCAGCGAAAAAAGCGCTTCATTCTTCTAATATCTTTTTACGTGCTAAAATCAATTGTCTTGCTATAAAGGCGGCCTGCCATCCCCTCCGTTTGCTATTTATTATTACTAAATTTATCATTTGGGCCCACCTAATGGTTTTTTTTTGCTGTAATTATAATACCAGGTAAAGGCAAAAAATAAAGATAAAACTAATAGATCGGGGGGGTTGATAAGCCACTTTATAATTGTTTATCCGTAACGTAATTATATATATTAGGTACATATACACCATTTTTCTTACTTGTTTTTATTATAAATACATAGATATTTGCAACTAAAACAAACGCTAGTCTTTATTTTAAAAGTGAGCCATAAATGTGAACGTCAAGGTAGCGAGCCCCGTGCATCCTCGGAAACAGTAAATCATTATCAGTAAACTATAATATAAATATGATTTATCCATATTAATAAATTAATATATTTGTATATTATATTATTTATATATTTAACTAGCTTCTGCCTGCGGCTTCGCCCGCGCGGAATTCGGTTATCGCGTTCCCGCGGGAACTATGCGTTTTTCGGGGATAAAATGTAGCCTATATCCGTTCCCGGGACTCCAACTATCTCCAGACCAAATTTCATCTCAATCGGTCCAGCGGTTGAAGCGTGAAGAAGTAACAGACAGAGTTACTTTCACATTTAATATTAGTATCGATATATAAAATTCTCGTGTCACAGTGCTTGTAACCAAACTCATCCGAAACGGCTCGACCTATTCTTATGAAATTTGGAGTGTATGTAAGCTATTTTTCATACCTACCAAAAACAAAATCTAAGGCGGTACGAAACTACGAAGTCCGCGGGGTCAGCTAATATTATAATAATATGGATAACATCAAGTAGTATGTATCCATATTATCCATATTAATATTATAAATGCGAAAGTAACTCTGTCTGTCTGACAGACTGTTACCTCTTCACGCTTCAACCGCAGGAGCGATTTGGATGAAATTTGGTATGGAGATAGTTGGAGTCCCGGGAAAGGACATACGCTACTTTTTATCCCGGAAAAGCGCATAGTTCCCGCGGGAGCGCGATAACCGAATTCCACGCGGGCAGAAGCTAGTTCTCGATACTTTCTAACACCGCAGCGCTTTTTCTGCTTATCTGTCACCGCCCCGGAGGCGTGGTGTGGGGGGCTCGGCTTCTGACGTTGCGCCGGCGCAGGCCAAGATACAATAACTCGCTTTCTTAAATTTTATGTTCGCCGCGCCAATTCCAAATAAGTGCCAATTTTAACTGTACGCTGACGACTTTAACTGTATTTTACGCTGTAAGCCTTGACGGCTGCAGCCGACAGTGGCGGCCAAAGGGTAAATACTATGATATGAATGCTTTACAATTTTCAATACAGTACAAATACTCATTGTAAGTATACAAGTAGGTATATATATGCAAATAACAAAGAAGGGTGATAACAGGCGGTCTTATCGCTAAGGAGATCTCTTCCAGACAACCTAGGATAGTGTAACATGAGAAAAAAACGTCGTTTTAGTCATATAATGAGGTTCTTTAGTGTCACTCAAGAGATTGTAACCTATGATTGTAACGTAAAGTGAATAGATTTTTATATGCTAACTAGCTTCTGCCCGCGTGGAATTCGGTTATCGCGTTCCCGCGGGAACTACGCGTTTTTCCGGGATAAAAAGTAGCCTATGTTTTCCCGGGTTGATGCGTGAAGAGGTAACAGACAGACAGACAGAGTTACTTTCGCATTTATAATATTAATATGGATTAATATGGATATACACATAAGGTACTGTATGAATCCATACTAATATTATAAATGCGAAAGTAACTCTGTCTGTCTGTTAACTCTTCACGCGTCAACCGCTGGACCGATTTGGTTGAAATTTGGTATGGAGATTTGGAGTCCGGTGAAAGGACATAGGCTACTTTTAATCCTGGAAAAACGCATAGTTCCCGCGGGAACGCGATAACCGAATTCCAGCTAGTGTTTAATAAATAAACAAAGGAGAGTGCTCTGAGGAACTCTTAGATCTTATCCCCGCAGCGAAGTTCCCGTCTGAATTCTAGAATCCACCAACACCATCTTGATGGCTGGCGGTCCTCAACTTTGCGATTTACGCGTCGTTTTTACCACGTACGTACAAAACATGGAATGAACTTCCTGCTGAGGTTTTTCCAGCGAGATATGTATGACTTAGGTGCCTTGTACCGTGTATTGCAAGGTCGGCAACGCACTGGTAGCTCTTTTTGAGCTGCTGGTGCCCATGGGCTGCGGTGACTACTTAACATCAGGTGGCCCACATGCTCGTTTGACAACTTTAGGCATAAAAAGGTTTTTTTTTAATTGAAATTTTGAGACACGCTTTTATTGCTTACCCTTCAAGAATCAAACGAGCCCAAATTCGGGTTTATGTAGTTTTATTACGGAGTTCCTATGGCCACCTTCCAGCTCCATCATCAGATCAGCTCCACGTCATCATAATATTGCATTGTCACGCTATTTACATATTCGTGCAAAATTTCAGCTCAATCGGAAATCGGAAAGTGGGTCAAATTTAACTTGCAAGATTCCATTACATGGTTACATACAGACAGGTCGACCAGATAAAAGCGCGTTAAGAGGGTTTACTCCTAAAGCTGGCAACGTCGCAAATAGTTGTCAAATATATCGCTGTTTTCATTAATTTCTGAGTATTACTGAATGAAAACATGAATTATCGCTCTATGGTTGAATAAAACATTAAGTATGGATTGCAACAATTATCATAGGAACACGAAATTTTTAGGATTATGGAAGTCCTATCTTTTGAAAGCTTTCCATCGCATTTTCCATGCATTTCAATGTAATCTTATCAACCAACAAATATAAAACGAGACGCGTCATTCAACCATAGAATGATAACTTCTATTTTAATTCAGCAATATTGAGAAATTAATAAAAACAGCGAAACATTTGACAGCTATATGCGACGTTGCCAACTTTCGGGATAAACCCTCTTAAAAAAAAAACACCTTTCAGACATGATGCCATGAAATTTATTAACAAAATCATATTCTCTGTAATCATTTTCATTTTATTGCTGACTCGTGAACGCTTCGGACGTGTTTCTTCAAGTTCGCCGCCGTTGAAAATGTCTGTAACAAGTAATAAAAAAGTATTGTTAACCCATTTCAAACAGAAGAATGTTCTTAATAGGGATGACGACAACTTTGTTTTCTTTAGTCTATCAGGAAGATTATTGAAAAGTATTGGACACGTATTTTTTCTTTTCACGTAATCAAACTTATACGGAGATATATTGAGTTGAAATGTCGCGTGACGTCACGGTTAGGTACGATTTATACCTAACGGTGACGTAGTTAGCCCCCACTCTCCAACTTTAATGCGTTTTAACTTAGTCATTCTTTGTTAATTTGATAAAACAAAAAATACGTGTCTAATTTTTTTTTATTACCTGACTGACGGACTAATTAGAATTTCGATTTCTTCACCCTGTCGTCATCCCTATTCATTTCGGTAAATATAGAATCTGTCCGAACTGTGTGAACAAATCGTGTTCAAGGAAAATATCTTATTCAGATTAAATAAAATCATTAATTATAAAACAACTAGCTTCTGCCCGCGACTTCGCCCGCGTGGAATTCGGTTATCGCGTTCCCGCGGGAACTATGCGCTTTTGCGGGATAAAAAGTAGCCTATGTCCTTTCCCGGCACTCCAACTATCTCCATGCCAAATTTCATCTCGATCGGTCCAGCGGTTGAAGCGTGAAGAGGTGACAGACAGACAGAGTTACTTTCGCATTTATAATATTAGTATGGATGTCAACAATTCATGATTAAGCGACTCATATGCCATTCGATTAAATAAATTAATTAAATTAAATGTAAGCTGATATAAATATACTTCATTAAATGACAAAACGTATCCTTATATTGAGATACAATAAAAAAAAACTGAAAAGGGAAATTTTAAACAAAAATGCATATATCTTATGAATGTAGAAGGGAGAAGCGCTTGCATAGAAGCTGGTGGCGTTCTTTGGTATCTGCCTAACCCAACGGGAAAAAAGCGTGAAGGCACAGAATATTAATAGTACCATAGAATATTTAATAGTACTACATACAGAACGGCCACGGAATCAACCGCCTGAATCTAGCCGGCGCGCAACTCGCGCTCAACTCGCCCTTACCGTCATTTGTTTCATTCGGAGATGGAGAGTGGATCACTGGCCCGCGTAGTGGTACACACACATTTACAAGTGTACAGACGTCCTCGCACGACACTTCATTCGAATTGTGTTCGTAATCGTGCTTTTATAGGCCGTGTCCGCCGTGTGTATGTACCTTATCGCACATTCCACAAGCGTCAGGTTCCTTCGCATGCACCGAAGCTATGTGAGACGTGAGTAGCTTTTCTGACGCGAAGTTCTTCAAGCAATGATGACAGGAGTGCCTGAGGAAAATATTTAATTACATTGTCTCAAACTTTCGCGATACACACTCATATTAAACACACCATCAACGGGACTTAATCGCGTGAAGACTAAATGAGTCTTCTCGTGACCACGGCCGCTGCATCGCGGCCGAAACGTCGAGGTAAAATATAAATAGTTTTTACATCACCCTTGGCCGTAAAGTGGGATTTTCTTCCCGCTACGCGGAGAGAAAATCTCACTTCTTGGCCAAGGCAAGACGTAAAACTTTTGACAAACCACGGACGGTAATTCGTAAAGCCCCAGATCGCATATTTATGGCCCTCACCTTCGGTTCGGGCCAAAGAAACCTGCGATCTGAGACATTTACGAATTCACCACCCTAGGTGTGTAATGTACTATTACGCGATTAAGTCCCGTTGATAGTGTGTTTAATTATTTACTGGGTCCCTGGTCGGCAGACATGAAAGCTTTCATGAGGATGTTGTCGGCCCACTTGATCGACAAAACCGGCGACCCAAGGGCTGGCGCTTATCTCTCGCAAAGGATTTCTTTAACAATCCAGAGAGGTAACGCCGCCAGCGTTATGGGCACCATGCCGCAAAATGAAATTTTGGAAGGGGTGTTTTTTCTATAGTTATTTTTAGTTCTAGTTTTAAATTTTATTTTTAATTGAATTATTTTATTTAAAAGTCGCCGAATTTGTATGTGAATCAGTTTTAATAAACGTTTAGTACTTAAAAAAAAAGTCGGGGTTTGCAGTCGGGGTTTATATTTTTGTAAAAATCGAGTTATTTAATAATAATAAATAAATAATAAATATCTTTGGACATTTCGCACATATTGACCTAGCCCCAAACTAAGCAAAGCTTGTACTATGGGTGCTAGACAACGAAATAAATATTTATACAGAGAAATACATACATATATAAATACTAAACATCCATGACTCGAGTACAAACATTCGTGCTCATCACACAAAGTTTGCCCCGAGCGGGACTCGAACCCGCGACCATCGAAACAGAAGGCAGGGTCACTACTAACTGGACCGATCCGGCCGTCATATTTATTATTTTTCTCAAAAATGGCCGGGAAACTCGTCATTGTCTGCTTTCTATCAGACCGCGAAGTGCGTCATTGACGATCTGTCAAAATTAAAAAAAAAACTCAACTGCATGCCCCGGAAATTTGTATGAAATTACTAACGCGGCAAGTATATAAACGCAGGGAACGTTGTATGAAATTTCATTATCGTACAGGTATTTTTTTCCCTCCCCTTTTTTAAGCCTCGGCCGTTTAAACCAATACTCAGCCTGCAAAGACCTACTTTCCCGGCCACGGCAATAATGTACTATTATTCCTCTATGCTCGCGGTGACCTTTATTAACTCACACGTTCTTCCTCAGATGCGAAGCGCCTTGCGTGAGATGTCGTCTCAGCCCTTTCCGCGTCTTATAAGATTTGTCGCACTCGACGCAGTAGTACGGGCGCGCTTGCCCGTGCGCGGCCATGTGGTAGCGCAGGTTCGAGTTGGTGGCGAACGTGCGCGCGCAGATCTCGCACGAATACGGCTTGGCGCCGGTGTGGGTTCTAAACCGAGCAAAGGTTCTATAGTATTCTTGGTCCAAAATAAACGCGAAATAGTATATTTTCATGCAAGTGCGAAAAGCTTGTCATTTCATCACGACATCACGAGTCGCTAGTTATGTTGGCGCGAGCGAAAGCGAGCGTAAACACTAGGGACGAGTAAAAATGACAATATCGCACGTGTATCAAACGACATTTTTTATTAAATTTGCGAAAGAAAACAAGAAAAAAACGAACAGGATGAAGCTCAAAAAACTTCACGCACTAGTTCGTAAAAAAACAACTTTAGGCACGCTCACTAGCTGTTAAAAAATAAAAATAAAACTTGTTCGGAAATGACAAACTTTTGATAAGTGTCATTTTCGAACACGAATGTATTTTGTTAATGAACAAAGAACTTGAACTTTAATACTGAGTGTCTTTTTTTAATGTAATGAATTTACGCTTATATGAAGTTATTTGTTTATTAAAAGTGCATTTACATTTTTAAATGTATCCCTATCAATTTAATGTAATTTTTAGAAAGAAAAAATAATATGGCGGGATTCATTACGAGCCATGCTACTTTAACGCATATCATATGGTGTATTTATTAGTAATGTGGGTACTATACTTTTCAAAGTTCAAAAATCAAGTTGATTAGTTTATTTAGTGATAAAATACTGCGTTTTACAGCATCTAACTGAGATTTTTTTTTTAGATTTTTTTTTGTTTTTCGTAATTGAGTAACTTACTGTTTTTGGTTATTATTACAGTCTTGCAGAACAGTTATGTTTAGTGTTGTATTTAATTAAGTGTACCTATGTACTATTATTACATATTTAATGACGTCATTTTATGTGATTGGGGGTAGGGGTTATATAATAGGGATGACGACAGGGTGAAGAAATCGAAATTCTAATTAGTCCGTCAGTCAGGTAATAAAAAAATAATAGACACGTATTTTTGTTTTATCAAATTAACAAAGAATGACTAAGTTAAAACGCATTAAAGTTGGAGAGTGGGGGCTAACTACGTCACCGTTAGGTATAAATCGTACCTAACCGTGACGTCACGCGACATTGAAATTGACACGTGAAAAAAGAAAAAATACGTATTCAACACTTTTCAATAATCTTCCTGATAGACTAAGCAAAAAAAGTTGTCGTCATCCCTATTATTAAAACTGGTTTGAAGAGAAAATAAATAATGACGTGTTTTTTCTAATTTTTTTATTTTACCTCGTATGTATGGCGAGTCGTTGGTTGCTCTGGAATCGCTGATTGCAGTACGTGCAGACGAACTTCTTCTCCCTATTATAGTGGACGCCTCTCACGTGTTGATCTAGGGAGGATTGGTTACTGGAAGAGAAAACAAAAAAAACTATACTTTTTTGTGATTACCTACAATTTGTATGTATTATTGTTGTAATAGAATAACAAAATTAACATTACGCGGGAACGGGATCGCCTAACTCGCCCTTGCCATCTCTTCCTTGTTTCATTCGGAGATGGAGAGTGAATCGTTGGCCCGCGTACTGGTACACACACATTTACAAGTGTACAGACGTCCTCGCACGCACACAGACGTCCTCGCACGCAAACATTGACACTTCATTCGAATTGTGTTCTAAATCGTGCTTTTATAGGCCGTGTCCGGTGTGGCTTGCAAAGTTCCCGCGGGAACGCGATAACCAAATTCAACGCAAGCGAAGCCGCGGTAGAAGCTAGTAGTAGAATAAAGAAAGAGGGATTCATGATACTTGACAGATCCTTTCTGTCAAATCGAAATTAGTCAAACGAAAGAGATGAGGTGAGTTAGATGTCATTTCTGGTAAGTCCCCTACGAAACCGTTCCGTTGTGCAGAGTTTCTCGGGCGTGCGCTTGTGTAACCTGTGCCGTATGATATGACGTCATCAACTTCACGTGCTCCCCTGCCACCCGACCATCTCTTACCTCCAGGGAGGGTAGGGCACGGAGTTGACAAGCTATAGTGTTTAGTGTGTTATGTTATAGTGACATTTCTTAAGAGGGTTTACTCCCAACGCTGGCAACGTCGCAAATAGCTGTCAAATATTTCGTTGTTTTCATTAATTTATGAATATTATTGAATGAAAATATGAATTCTCACTCTATGGTTGAATAAAACATTAAGTCTGGATTGCAACAATTATCATAGGAACATGAAATGTTCAGGATTATGGAAGTACTATCTTTTGAAAACTTTCCATCGCATTTTCCATGCATTTCAATGTAATCTTATCATTTGAATGCCTAACTATCAAATATAAAATGAGACGCGTCATTCAACCATAGAATGATAACTTCTTTTTTAATTCAGTAATATTGAGAAATTAATGAAAACAGCGAAATATTTGACAGCTATATGCGACGTTGCCAACTTTTAGGATAAACCCTCTTAACAAGAACCTTTGTTATTGTATAATCAATTCATAGATATAACTTTAAGAACATCTCTAGTTTAACCGTAAAGTCACACACAGCCCTAGTTTATGTATGGTAACTTTATGACCTGTCATAGAGCGCTCGGGCGCGTCAGAGAGAATCTTGGCTTGTCAATGGCGATCTAGATTTGATATAAATATTGTAAACCCCGGTTATCAGTGTTTTTCGTGTAATATTAGTCATTAGCCTTTACTCGTTGAGAGGTCCTTAATAAGATATTATTATTACGAGCCCATTGTGTCCCACTGCTGGGCAAAGCCCCCCCCCTCCCCCCACTTTTTCCACTGCTCTCGATCTTGTGCAGTCACTGTCCAGTTCCTTATTAAGGAATCGATTTCATCCCGCCATCGCCGACGAGGTCTGCCTCCTCTCCTATTGGAATTGTTGGGCTTCCATTCGGTGGTTGCTTTGGCCCACAATTCGTTCGGCATGCGACAGACATGTCCAGCCCAGTCCCACTTCAGTTCAATAAGATAAATATCACATTTTTAATCTCTTTTTTTGTGCATGAAACATCATAGATAATCATGATCATAGTTTATATTAAGAAAAAAAAACTCTAAAAAAATATTTTCTCAAACATGCTCGGAAATGTTCGTGTTACTTTCAAAAAAAGAAGACGCGAGGCTGTCCATTGCCGGCCTTGGCCAGCAAAAACATTATTGTCGTGTGTGTTTTTTTTTAATTCGCTTGCTATTTAGGACACCTCTATAGAGAAAGTGACAATTCGATGGAGGTAATAAGTACAACTTCCATGGCCAAATCATCCACGATCATGGAAGTAGTAAATACTGATGTGGGGTAAGTGCGCCTAAATTTATTTCGCCCCTATGCCTTGTAAACAGCCAACTACTAGTTGAGTAATATTTATAGGTTTCGATATATTTATGTTAGGCGCACTTACCCCATCCTGGCGCACTTGCCCCGACTGACCTTACGTACCTATTTCCTCGCTGTTTGAGAAAAGCATTATATATACCTCGGCCGCAATTGCGATTGCCGGACTCGTACTAATAGAAGGCTTCGCTTCGCTCAGCCTTCTAACTGACTCGTCCGGCAATGCGCTACTTGGCGGCCTCTGCAATAATGTACTATTATTGAGGAAATAAAGAGGCTTAATATTATTACTCATTAGCCTATGATAAGGAAATTAAAATTGAACGGTACCTGTACACTTTCTTGCAATGCGGACAGACGCCTGGTGTAGGCTGGCCGCACTTTTGTCTATGCTCCCAACAAGAGTTGAGCCGACTTATGATCGCCCCACAGAGTTGACAATGAAACCGCCTCTCGTGAGCTAGCATGTGTTGTGCGAGTACTAGGGAGTTGGTCAGTCGGAGGTGGCATAGGTTGCATTCGTGGGGGCTATGCGACTGTAACAAATTATAACAGTTTAAAATTCTTATTTTTATTCCATATATATTCTATTCATTCGAGCGAAGACCTCGTGAAGGTCGCGGGAAGTCGGTGGAAGCAAGTAGCACTGGACCGGTCTGAGTGGCGAGCCTTGGGGGAGGCCTATGTCTAGCAGTAGACGTCTTTCGGCTGAAATGATGATGATGATATGATATCCTAACATGCGAAAATAAATCGTTACAATTGAAATTGGCCACTGAGCTTTTCAGTTACTGAAACTCATTATATGACTACTAGCTTCGGCCCGCGACTTCGCCCGCGTGGAATTCGGACATCGCGTTCCCGCGGGAACTATGTTTTTTTCCGGGATAAAAAGTAGCCTATGTCCTTTCTCGGGACTCCAGCTATCTTCATACCAAATTTTTATCAAAATCGGTCCAATAGTTTACACGTGATGCGCGGCTAAATAAACCGACAAAAAAATTAATAACTGTTGGAATGTGTTCTGTCATCGATTCTAAGTAACCCCAGCCGACTTTTTTTCGAATATCTCCCATGTACAGACTTTCGGCCCTCTTTAGCT
Organism: Aethes cnicana; assembly: GCA_963971205.1. NCBI lineage: Eukaryota > Metazoa > Arthropoda > Insecta > Lepidoptera > Tortricidae > Aethes > Aethes cnicana. Next base: position 3,289,842 of record OZ020299.1, read on the forward strand.
TTATTATATGTATAGATAGATAGAAGTTAGATAGATATAAGATAGACAGATAGAATGTAGATAGATAGATAGAAGATAGATAGATATAAGATAGATAGATATAAGATAGATAGATAAGTTAGCTAATAATCTCAGATATTAGAGATTTTGCTAAGTTAGCATTGTGATATTAAATGTGCTTATCTGAAATAAACAGTTGTTTTTTTTTTATAAAAGATAGATAGATAAAAGATAAGATGTGCGTGAAGTCCCCAATCCGCAGACTATAGCCCACACCCTCCCTCCCCATAAGAAAAAATAAATACTTAAGCTTACCTCTTGATGTTTCTTCATATGTTTATCAAAAACCTCTGCAGTTACAAAGCCGATAGCACAATATTCGCACTTGTATTTCCTGCTTAAATATATCTCTGCTTTTTTCTTCTCCTCCAACTCTGCTCTTTGCTCTTCTAGAGTGAGAATCTTAAGTGTGAATTTATTCAGCTCACATTTCTCATATAATTGTGGATCAACTTTTCTTTTGACTTTTTCATCCTCTGTGTCATCATGATTCCCATCATAGAGTGTCGCTTCAACATCAAATGTTCTTTCTGTGTCTATTCCTTCATCGATATCTATTGTTTCTATCTTTATCTCTTTTAATTCTATTGTATCATTTTCTTGTTTTATTTCATGAGCAGCTCTTTCATTAGCTTTGTTAAAATCTATAAATTGTATTCTGTCTGTTTTGAGTTTCTTGGACTTTGGTATATGTTTTTTACTTTTTGGTTCAATATCATTGTGCTCATTATGATGAAGTGAGAGGCTGAACAGTTTTTTTCTGTTTTCGTTATAATTATACCGTGTAATGTTGTTCTGAAAATGAATGAAAGTAATTAAGTTATCTGGGGAGAAAATAGGATGGAGTTAGGCTGCTAGATTCATTATATATTGTATGTAGTACTATTAAATATTCTGTGATCTGATATTGATAATTTTAAATTACTACCTATTATATATTTCTTCTTCCACTATTCCAAATACTACCCTATTGTGATGTCATTGGGACATGAGTCCAGAGTGTAGTTACAAATGTTTGTTTGCATTTCTAAAATTAAACTTTGTTTACATTCTTTGTTTCAATTGTTGATACCAAAAAACAAAAGATACATGAATGTATGGTTCCTTATTTAGCATTTAGGCTCACAAAGTATTATAAGACGCATGCCATATCAAAAACAATTTGTCATAGATTATAAATAATCTAAGCAAACCAATAAAAAACAGTAAGTAGTAATAGTAGTATTGTAAGTAATTAATAGTGGAGTAATAACCTTTTTTAAGTTCAACAGAAATCTTCGGGACTCTTCTGCAACTTCTACCAGCTTGGCAGTCCTCTTTAAAACCGATTGACACCAAGGACACAGCCAGACCTTCCCAGGGGGATTCTGTACAAGAAAATCCTTTTGAAATTATATATAAAGTCAAAAAACGCAAAAAAAACAGAGACTTTTAATACGAACATGAACACCAAGAACATGAATAAAGAACTTTGACAAAGAGGCGTTTGAAGATAATTCTGTGTCAGTGTTGCCGCTAAGGCATATTCTACATAATTTCGTGTCAATTTCACTCATTTTGCTTATAAAAGCCGAATTATATGAGAGTTTTTAACGAGTGAGTAGTGAGCGTTAGGTATTTACTTATTTGACACATCTGACACTGACAGCTGTCTTGTCTTACGTTTAGAAACGGTAGAATCGATGTAATGGTGCGTTTACATGAACGGTGTTCAAAACGACATTCACGAGCGCGTTAAAAATCAGCCTGTTTACCTTAGCTGTTTACACGCCTGTGCCTGTGAACGCGCCCGTGATGTCGGTTATTCGGCAAAGATCATTGTATGTTTACATGCACGGCGTTCAAAACGACGTTCAACGGGCACGTTTACGAGCCCGGGCGCGTGCATATAAACGCACTATAATGTGTAATGATGGTGTCTTCAACGTGGTTATTAACACATATTAGGGCAATTTGTCAATATGTTTATCCATATTAATATTATAAATGCGAAAGTTACTCTATCTGTCTGTCTGTTACCTCTTTACGCTTCAACAAGGACATTGGCTAAATTTTATCCCGAAAATCGCATAGTTCCCGCGGGAACGCGATAACCGAATTCCACGCAGGCGAAGTCGCGGGCAGAAGCTAGTACTTTTATAATTTATAATAAAACTAGCTTTTCCCCGCAACTTCGTATGCGCAGAAATATTAAATGTAAAATTCCCGTTCCCGTGGGAATTTCGCAAAATCCTTTCTTGGTGTATGCCTAAATTTCAGCCCGATCCGTCCAGTGGTTTGGGCTGTGTGTTGATAGATCACTGTCAGTCACCTTTGAGTTTTATATATTTAGATATGTTTATTATTTATTCCAATTTACCTAAATATACTTAAAATAATTTATATAGTAATGCGTTCATTGAAACCGGAAAGAACAAGTGTACAATCCGGAACAAACTTGGTACCGCGAATTTATGAAAACGCTCCAAAACATCTTCAATACTTACTTGGAAAAGAAGCTCAGATGGAGCCAAAGATCATTGTCTGTTTACATAACGCGTTCAAAACGACGTTCAACCGGCACGTTTACGAGCCCGGGCGCGTGTATGTAAACGCCAGGGCTAGTAACCGGTTAATTTAAAAAACCCCGAAAGAGCCAAATATTTAGAATTATTTTATACTCTTTATGTGGAACTCCATAGTGTATTTAGGTTATTACTTCGTGTTATTTTATAGCCTTATTAAACATAAAATAGTAAACGAAAGAACGATAAGAAAACCGGTTTATTTGTATGGGGGCAAAAACCGGTTACAAGCCCTGGTAAACGCACTATAAAAACTAGATAATTAGATTATAAAAACTAGTTACTAAGATGTGTCCAATCCTCAATCCGTACGTAACATGATGACTCCTAGTGGCCAGCATAGCAGTGGGACGCAAACGTTGCAGCACAAAAACAAATATTGATGCTGAACCAATTTTATTAATTCAAACTATAATGAATAAATTATCACAAATGGCCTTTCTAAGGAATCAAGTAATACATAGGTACGAGTCAATATGTTGATTTTTAATACCAAATCCATAAATTACGTGATGCGTTTAGGTTCGATCCTTATCTCACCAAATCTCACCAGAGGAACAGAGGGTCAAGGTAGGTATATCCCTTCTTTTCCCTGCAAATAAACACGGTAAAAAGTGTGTTCAAGTTTGTATTAAACGTAATAATGAAATCGAGCAAGATGCACGTATTTCTACTCGATCAAAAATCCTGAGGTCATATAAATATGTGTTTAAAGGGCAAATGAATTTATTTCTGGTAAGAACCCAATGGCAAACCCAGGCACTCAACATGGAGGGATGGAGAAAGAAAGGGGAGGCCTTTGCCCAGCAGTGGGAGTAGTGGGATACAACAACAGGCTAATAAAAAAAAGAACCCAATGATGTGTCCAGTTCAATTGTTTGTTACATTGTGTGTCACAATAAAGATGGAATTTGTATTGTAAAACCTACAATAAATAAAATATATTAAAAAAGTGCCTATTGAAACAACTGGAATGAGATTTTGGACGGTGGGTGAAGGCCTCAAGAGGGGGTTGGGGAGGGAACACCAAAATCACATTACGTAATTTATGAATGGACCCTAAACTTGTAAATATAATCATTGTGTACTTATAAATTTACATTTGAAAAGATATGATACCATATATAACAAAAGTAAAATTCAAATAAATATAACATAACTGATTTGTTTCACAAAGCATTTTTTTTTAGCTAATATTAATGTAAATGAAGTTTTTGACAACTTGTTGCTAAAGTAAAAAAAAAGCAAATTATAGGTCTGGCGGAATTCTCAGCAGCTTGAGAAGCATAAAAAAAAGGAAAATGATGTGATACCCTGGCAACATTAAAATGGGGCTTAAAATAAATTGTACAACTTGGTGCTAATATTCTTGGAATGAAATAAAGTAAATCCTATTTCTACGGTACACAGACACACATTTACCTATCCAATAATCAAAAAATTACAAACATGACTTTTATGTTAATGGAAAACTTATGGCAGTTCAAATTATAACAACATTTGGTGGCTACTTTTAGCAAAGAGATTTTTAAAGTTGATGAATAATATGATGAAATAGAAACTGTAAATTAAAATTAAAATCAATTCAAATTCAGACATTGAGATTATTTTTATACATATTTCAATACTGAAAAATAGTAACATAGACCGTGTAAATTCTTTTTTTTAATCATTTCATGGACAATTAAATATGCTACATGGGAATAATAAAAAAATAAGTATAGTTTGCTATTAATAAATAAGTATTGCCATCCAGCGCGGAAATGTTGCCAGCCTTTTGGGAACCTTGCCGAGCAACACTGATCTGTGCCAAATTTTTTATTTATAAGTTATTTTTAGTTCTAGTTTTTAGTTATATTTTACTGTAAGTATTTTAGTTTGTGTTTAAAAATAAAAGTATTATACAATAAATAACTATAAATATGCTATATAAATGTATGAAATATATATAAATGATAGTGTTTTTTAACCTGACTGCGTCAGAAGGAGAGCTATGTTTATAGAGTATGTTATGAATATTTTTAACACACTGTGCAGCATTAGCCTTGATTCATATTAGCTATATTTTTTACAGGCGGGTTTTTTTTAAATAATTATTTTAAATAGATTTCATAGCCAAAGGCTAATAGACTTCTTAAATATTTTTTGGACTATTGGGGTTGAGGATTTTCTTCTATTTTTAATACTTTAACCTTTTGCATGTCCGAGTAGGGCAACATCGCCACTGAAGCCGTCCGTTTGAAGTTATGAGAGAAGTCAAGAATCGCTATCTTCTTCGGCATGGCTACAATGACCGTGTGACCGTCCTCCGATTCCGACACATCGATCTGTATGATCGGACACATAGAGAGAACCGGACAATCATATCGCTCCATAAAATTATACTGTTTCACTGGCTCCGCATTAAACAAATCGAATTCGCCATCTTCTTTGTAAGGGGAGTAGTAGATGCGCATCACGCCCCAGTTGGAACCAACAAACACTACTTCGCCGTATGTTCTGACCACAACTATATCTCGCAGCGGACCTTCTGGTATAGTGTGGTTCAAAACATACATCCATTGCATGTAGACGCGCCAGTCCATGCGTTCAAGAAAGTCATATTCGTGCAGTTGGTGCAGAAGGTTTGTCTCCGGGCCTAAGCTGCAATTGTATATCAGGTCCTCTTCATAAATAGTGTAGATTATACGTTGGAAAGTAAGTATGTGGAGATATTCCGTAAAACCAAGACACATGATGCTGTCTTCAGAAGAGGTGATAAGCTGGTTAGACAAGTTATCGTCATCGAGATCACAGACGTATATATCATCATTCAACGTCACATAGTAGACTTTCTTATCAACAAGAATAAAGGACTTCACGTTATCAAAAGTGACATTGGTCTCGTATTTCGGGTTTTGAAGAACCTTCCTGATAATAAACAAGTGTAGGTGGTAACCGAGGATCACTATGGTATCATCGTTCTCAGTGTAATTCAAATACTCTCCGGTAATGTTGCATCTTTTCGATTTTTCTAGAGTTTCAATGTCGTAGTACACTATAGCGCCTTTCTTGTGTACTCCAATGACGCCGTCTCGCAGTACTTTGATGTTCTGGATCTCCTCTCTCATGCCTGAAGCCGCCGCGAACTCATCCCTGTGCTCTCTAGCCTGAGGTAACTTCGGCCAAAGCGATAAAGACCGATAAATATTGAACCACAACAAACCTGGTCGGGCCTTCAGACGCGCGATCTTATACATCGACTCGAAGTCAGTTTTGCAGTGCTCCTGCCACAAAGCATCGCTCCTGGACAACCCATCGACTATCTGCTTAAATCTCGCGCAGACTCTACGGCATGCAATCAACTCCTTCGCAGAGAGAGATGTAAAAATCAACAAGAGGACTTCGGTCGGCAATCGGGACATGTAACAGTCAGCGTCCGACGGCATTTTAGATGTTATTTAAGACATTTGATGAACACTTTTTAGAGATACATTTCGGTTTTTATGTTTTCACGCATCAAATACGGGAATTATTGATCCATTGTTTGTCAACAACGCGCAAAAGCAGGGAAAAGATCGATCTAGCCCTGATACGATACCCCAGCTTTTCACAGGACGTAGCTGTCAATTGTGGCTGTCAAAGTGTCAATGTCACTAGTGTAGTATAGGGTGCGTTCCGTATCGCGCTCAAAGCGCTCACAGCGTTCACAACGCTCATAAGTGTCCCGAATTGATTGTCACGCTCACGACCGTGTGAGCGCGTTTTTGATTCGGAATGATTATAAGCACGCTCACGGCGCCAAACCTAGTAACTGTCAATCTTTTTTTTTTTTATGCAATCATGTCCTGTCAAACGTATAGTCAAATGTCACTTTGACGTTTGCGCTCACAGCGCCCATGCCCCGCAGCGTGAGCACCGTGAGCGTCGATCGATGACGTCATCGATGACGTCATCAATTTCCTGAGCGTTGTGAGCACGCTCACAAAGTGTCCCGAAATGCGCTCAAAGCGCTGTCAACGCGATTCGGAACGCATCCATAGATAGGCTAATAATTTGGATAAACTTTTTGCATCGTGATCGAAACTTGTCATAATATTAAGTAAAAAAACTAAAAAACAGGATAGGCATGCCGGAAAATTTTTGGAAGTAATAAGTACATTATTATGTACCCTTCCAAACACATAACGTCTCTATATTGAAGATTACGTTTGCATTAAGCCTTATACATGTGTAAACCATACCTGTTTGTCTATGGTTACCGTGTTTCTCTATGGTCCAGCAAGTGTGCGCGCGTCGGAGTTCTGTGGACGTGCGGCCGTCAAATTTGACGTCTGTCATAGCGTTTGTGTTTTTTGCCGCGTAAACATCGCGAAGCCTTTGCAAAAACTAAATTTATCCAGTTAACGTGAAAATTGACTACCAGGGAGTCTCTGGAGGACACCTCTGGTATGTCACACGCGAGTGACGACGTAAACCAGGTAGTTGGTGGTGATAGACGAATGTTGGCGCACGACATTTCGTCATCTTCTTCCTCAGAGGAAGAGTTTACTCCACCGCCGAACAAGCGACCTCAGAGGGCTCACGGCGAGCTTCCTTCGCAAGAGGCTGCTTATGATCCACGCCTGGATACCCTAGATTCATAATCTGGTGAGTTACTTTACGCAAATATTAATGAACGGAAGCAAGGAGAATACTTCTGATGTCAATAATGGCTATCCAATTATTATTATTATTATCATTGACCCACCAAGGGCTTACCAGATAACGATTGACCTTGTTAATGTTTCAGCGCAAATCCTAGATTCTGCTCTCAACCAAGGCCGAACCTGAGAGATTATAACCTTGAAAAGTTACATGTTTGATTCGCCGGTTTGGTAGGTATAAACAATGAAATTATAAAAGCAAGATCGGCTTTGGCAACTCCAGGTTTACAGAACATAGGTACATTATATATATTTAATATAATGAGGAAATTATTCATTAAAGGAGAAATTGAAGGGTTGGAGAAATGTATTTAGCCTTCACTGAGAGACTCATGGCAGGCCTTACTAATGCAATGCTGATGCAAAAAGACATTTGTCAGAAGGTTACACTCATAGAATGGAGTAGATAATATTGAAGTTTATACCAATTCACTATATGAAATTGTTCATGTACTATTTAGATACAGCATCACACAAATACACAGAATTAACATTACAAGCAGCGGTAGCTGCAAAGAAACTGAATGTATTGACACAACAGGTTCCTTACTTAAGTGACAAACCCTAACTTAAAAGACTACCTTAAAAATCTCCCTCCCATGTAATGGGTATACTATTTCAGTAGTAGAGAAGGGGGGGGGGGCACATGTATGGTTGAATACCCCAGCGTATATTAGAAAAACATACCTAGTACATCAAGGTAGCCAGAGAGTCAGATCCGGAATTATGACAAGGGGACTAAATCACAAGTGTTAGATTTCTTCCTGACACAAAACTGGGTGGTAAAGATTTACCTTTCACAAGCCTACCTTCATGCACCAATTTTAATTATCAACTTGTATACAAGCAAAACTGCTCAAGCTGTCTGCTCTCCCCTTTGGCCTCTTAACCCATGACCATGGGACTCATTCTGATTGGACTCCGGGAGTCCGTCAGGCCAGGGGCTCCCGGGTTCTGGTTTACTTGAATGACTATGTCATAGTAAATCAGGACCGTTTCATATGTAAGACTCAGGTTGCGGAAGCCATGGGTTTTATGAAACAGACGGGTGGCATTTTAACTATGCCAGGTCCTGATTTACGTGGACGACTAGGTCGAATATGTCATAGTAAATCAGGACCGTTCCATATTAAGACTCAGGGTGCGGAAGCCATGAGTTATGGAAGAGAAGGGTGGCATGTAAACTATGCCGGGTCCTGGTTGACTTGGATGACTCTTTGTCACAGTAAATCAGGACCGTTCCATACTTAAGACACAGGTAGCGGAAACCGTAGGTCTTATGGAACAGAGGGGGTGGCATGTATATTATGCCGGATCCGGGATTTACTTGGAGGACTATGTCATAGTACCTAAATCAGAATTGTTTCATAATTAAGACTTGGCTGTGGATGCCGTGTGTCCCTTGGAACAGACAAGTTGGCATGTATACTGTATGTTGGCAACTATACCAAATCCTTATTGGATCCAGCTCAGGAGCTGGAGTAGCCTGTATTTGGAACACCCAAGACAACGCCTGGGCAGACTATGGCAATAGAAGTTGATTCCCCCTCAAGCCCTAAAGAGATCACCTGGTGGAAGAAAGGTCTACACCATACTGCAATGCCTGAAGAACAACATGACACATTTTCTAATCACCGTCGCAGCAGATGCAGGGTGGGGAGCCCGGTTAAATGGGCTCCATCTGTCAGAAACATGCACAACGGCATGTCAAAATAAATGGCACTCAAGCCTGAAAAATATGTATGCAGTTTATTCTGCAATAAAGAACCAAGTGAGCAATGACACTATTTTCAACAAGTGAGCAGTGCCACTAGTTGCATATATTATTATAATTAGGCAAATGATTCATACAGTTGGTGGACCTGACAGCTATCTCTGACAGTACAGTTGAATGTATCAATGTCAGCTTGTTACCTCCCGGGGAGGTTCAACAGGATAGCAGATTGGTTGTTGTGAGGAAGACCACTACCAGAATGGCACCTGCTCCCACAGGCCGCGCAGGCCGTGTTCACCAAGTCAGCAGTGCCGGTAATACTAATTGCTTCCTTCAGCAGAAACAAAGATAGAACCAGGGAATGTAACTCTAGATACTAGAGATTGTTCAGTTCAGACGTTATCTGAAACACATTCAGCTTTTGACCTGGGCTGGAACTTTCCACCTCCCAACATACCACAGGGCCATACCATATCACAGGTTCTGAGTCATTTGAACAGAGCCAGAGACACATACATGCTGATTGCCCCGGTGTGGCATGGCACCAATGTCATTGGAAAATTGAGAATGGAACCACCAAATAACAAGTTGGAATATTAGAGAAAAATCACTCTTAAACAAGTGGCACTAGTACTTGTAGTACCCGTTTGCAACCAGAACCTAATACACACTTACCGTCCACTTACTGCCCTACTAGGCAGTCAAATCGGTACGGTCGGGCTCGGCGCCCCTGAGACTCTGCGCCCGTGTGCACTACACATCTTTCATTATAGGCAAAGCTGCCTGCTTAAATAACAGTTGGAGATCAACTTATCTTGAACACTTACAGCATCCACAACAGCCTAGTGACGTCCCAGTGCTGGGCACAGGCCTCCTTTCATTACGAGAAGGTTTGGTTGGGGCTATAGCCCATAAGTCCACACTTATACACCGGCTATTTAAACATAGACTTCATGGGTACCTAAAGATAATGCCAGAAAAAAGACAGTCTGTGAAATTGGTGGCACATAGTCATTCCATCTTAAGCCTCAGGGTAGGCAACGCATTTGAGAGCCCATGATGTCTTAATAAGAAATCCATAGGATTTAGGTGTATATGGACTGCAGTGAAGCTTACCATTGGATGGTTTGTGTGCCTTTTTACTACCAATTACATAAAGAAACGAATTTCCAAAGGGCAGGATATAGCTGAATTATTAGCACATCACATTTCTACCTGAAATGCAGATAATATACTTAGCAGATAACACCACTAGCTTTTTCCCGCGACTTGGTCTGTCTGATTTGATCATACAAATTTTCAACCCTTAGGGGTAGAATTTCCTAGAAAGCCTTAGTGGATGTCTATGCCACATTAACTATAGTTGTGCCAAATTTCAGTCCAATTGTTTGATCTGTGACTCTGATAGATCAATCAGTCACCTTTATTTACCTTTTATACATATATTTAGATTTTGTTGAACAGATCTACAAATAACAAATTATTGAGCAAATTTCAATCCGCTCAAATTCATGACGAGAGTCTAGTTGAATTAGAGTCCGCTCTAATGTTTTGGCTTAGTTTCAGCTCAATGCCTGATTTAGTATTGCAGAGACAATCAAGCTGGTGCTTTGCAACTCATCCAGAGAATAAGATTTGGTCGGTCCAACATACTGAGAAATTGATATATTGATTTCAAGAAGGGTACAGTACAGTACAAGCAGGTAACTTAAGCGACTTTTTTATTATACAGTGACAGGTGTAATCAGACCTGCTTCCAGTTGTAATATATACCTGGATAGATATATAACCGGCTATGTTATATAAGATCTCTGCCCAGCATGTAGAACAATAAGGAACTTTGAACTTAAATAAAAAACCATTTAAAAAGATACTAAGATATGCTTCTCCAGGAAGTGTGAGATCTGCAGTACAATATACTGTGCTTTGTAAGTCTGAAAGTTATTAAAGATAAAGACTTATCACATAGTAAGATTATGAATGTTTGAATTGCTTATAATTTGAAATGTCTTATTTGGAAAACATCTTGTTTGTTCTGCATAGAAATGTCCTATTGTTTGGATATAAATATCCTAATGGCCTGTTCTAAGGATGATAATTTTGTTATTTCTTTTGTTCATTCTACTCAGTGTACATTATTGATCAGAATCAATAATGGTTGAGGTACTTATCCCTTATTTCTTGAAGGTTGTAAGTATTATGTACAAATTATTCTATCACATTGAATTATTTTTGTCACATAGCGTTTGTGTGTTTCTTTCAACCAGCAGATATCAGACACGTCTTCAATATAGAGACGTTATGTGTTTGGAAGGGTACATAATAGGAATGTTTTGCATTCCAACAAAACATGTATTATGTACTAAACAAACACATAACGTCTCGGCAAGGGCCTTGCTGTTGAAGACACTATGTCAGACGTCAAATTTGACGGCCGCACGTCCACAGAACTCCGACGCGCGCACACTTGCTGGACCATAGAGAAACACGGTAACCATAGACAAACAGGTATGGTTTACACATGTATAAGGCTTAATGCAAACGTAATCTTCAATATAGAGACGTTATGTGTTTGTTTAGTACATAATACATGTTGGCTGAGACCATGGAGGACCTCAGTATTATGCTCGCTGACCTCAGCAGAGTTTCCGATCGAGTTGGTCTTAAAATGAACATGGACAAGACGAAAATTATGTCTAATGTCCATGTTGTGCCAACTCCCGTAATAATCGGAGGCTCTGCGCTCGAAGTTGTTGACCATTATGTATACCTGGGACAAACAGTCCAGTTAGGTAGGTCCAACTTCGAGAAAGAGGTCAATCGTCGAATCCGACTCGGCTGGGCAGCGTTCGGGAAGCTTCGCAGTGTCTTTTCGTCCAAATTACCGCAGTGTCTCAAGTCGAAAGTCTTCGACCAGTGTGTGTTGCCAGTGATGACTTATGGCTCCGAGACGTGGGCGCTTACGATGGGCCTCATAAGAAGGCTCAAAGTCACTCAGAGGGCAATGGAGAGGGCTATGCTCGGGGTTTCTCTGCGTGATAGAATCAGAAATGAGGATATCCGCAGTAGAACTAGGGTCACCGACATAGCCCGAAGAATTGCGAGCCTTAAGTGGCAGTGGGCGGGGCACATTGCTCGCAGGACTGATGGCCGATGGGGCCGGAAACTTCTCGAGTGGCGCCCGCGAACCGGGAGACGAGCTGTCGGTAGGCCTCCAACAAGATGGAGCGACGACCTCGTGAAGGTCGCGGGAAACCGGTGGAAGCAAGTAGCACAGGACCGGTCTGAGTGGCGAGCCTTGGGGGAGGCCTATGTCCAGCAGTGGACGTCTTTCGGCTGAAATGATGATGATGATGATGATGACATGTTTTGTTGGAATGCAAAACATTCCTATTAATTACTACCTACTTCATGGAAAAATCGAACATTTTATCGACACACTATTTACCGGTAATTACAACACGCATACATCACTATACCATAGACAAAAACGAATTAAAAAAAGAAAGTGCTGTCACTCACACACTTCAAACCGCAACGCAACGGTTTGGTATTCTTTTTGTTTACTTTAGTTGTTTTGAACTCAAGGAATACCGAAGAGAGTGATACTTCAAATCCTTTTTGATCATGTCTCACTTTAAAAATTTAAAAGACTTGTGTACTGCATTTGAGGAGGAACTACGAAATGTCTCCCCGGAGTTGTTCACTGCGAGAATCGGCAAAACCTTCGAAGATGAAATTGTCAAGAAAATGCAGGATTTATCACTATTCACTTCTAAATTAAGGCTGCTCCAGGCGAAAACTATATCAAGTACGTGCACTCTTTCGAATTTTCTTCTTAAGTTGCGTGTAAAATACCAATTTCACTTATTAAATTGAATACATTTTTTATTGAATAAGTTTCGTAATTACCAATACAGACCCATAAAAAGAATTACACGTTTACGAATATTATAAATGCCTAAAGAACTCTTTTTCCTGACTTCTACATGTTTAAACTGATTTAAATATGATATCAGGAGCACTTATAAAATCATTTTTATATTACTATTACAGTGACCACACAGTCTCCTCCGGAATTGAGTGAAGCGGACATGTTAGCATCATACGAAGATACAGCAACATGGAAAGTTATCGAACAACAAACCGTCAAAGCTGTAACACAATCACGAGACGTTAGAGACCTTCTTACCGCTCTGGATAGCAAATTAGACCCTACTCTAGTGCAAAGAAAATAGTATGTGCTGAATTTTTTTTTTATTTTGTAAATTGTTTTCCCAGAGGCATTTTATTCTACTCGTTTAGGTGGTTGTCACTATTAATATTTGTATTAATGCAGAAATATTAACTGATGATTTAAAATGATGAGTTAAAGTATTTTCTGGGGAAAAATGTCCCAGTCTGATTAGACTAGTAGAGAATGCCCTTAGGAATTAATTCTGCCAATTCTATACTAGTAACCCTCTCGTGATGAGAGGAGGCCTGTGCCCAGCAGTGGAACGCAAATAAGCTGTAGAGATCTACTATCTAAAGTCCAGTGCCTTCACATTTCAAAATGTTTCAATTTTTTTATTATTATTTAAAAAGCACCACCAACACTCTCAACGTAGTTGATGGCTGTCTCAGCACGCACACATGTGTTGAGAGTGTTGGTGGTGCTTTTCAAATACATTAAAGTATTTTCAATTTTGGAGGGATGCGACTTTAGATAGTAGAAGATCTCTAGTAACATTTGCATTTAAGTTTAAATAAAGTAATTTACTTAGTTGTAGTTTTTACTTTTTTATTTAATTCTTTTGTCGTTTCCGTCGGCAGCTCAATAATCTCGAAGCTGAAAGAATACCTGACAAAAGAGGCCCAGCTGTCCGAAGTGGACGCCATGTTGAAGAGCGCCGAGTCCAAACACCACGAACTGCAGTCACAATGGCAAATAGAACTGGACGAACTGAGGAGTTTGAAGGAACGAGGTGATGAGGAGGAGATTGCCATGGAAGGGCCGTTGTATGAGTACGTATTAAATAAATGAATACACAACATCAAATCTAATACTGAAAATGTGATTTAGAGAAAATAAAATAAATAAATATGATCAACAACAACAATGACAACAGACGACAACAACGACGACGACGACGACGACGACGACTATGTCCCGAGACCCCAACTATCTCCTATGCCAAATTTCATCTCAATCGGTCTAGCAGTTGAAGCTTGAAGAGGTAACAGACAGACAGAGTTACTTTCGCATTTATAGTATTAGTATGGATATGGATAATATGGATATAGTATCATCAGGCAGGTACGCAAATTCTAAGTATACATGGTGAAAAGGTTGTCTATATATCTATCTATATATACATGGTGGGTCAGAAAATATGGCAAATAATTAACCCACCGAATCGGCTATCGATTCTAAGTATATTGTATAGGTCTTTATTTTTTTACCAACTCAAAAAAATTAAAGACCTATACAATATTCTTAGAATCGATAGCCGATACGGTGGGTTAAATCTTTGCCATATTTTCTGACCCACCGTGTATATAAAACATGAAACTGACTAACTGACTGATCGATCAACGGAGAGCCGAAACTACTAGTCGTAGAGAGCTGAAATTTGGCATGCAGGTTCCCTAGGGAACGTAGGGGAGCACTAAGAGAGGATTTCCCGAAATTCCCACGGGAACGGGATTTTTCAATTTAATATTTCTGCGCATACGAAGTTGCAGTGTGAAGCCAGTAGTAAATAAATCATTGTTTAATCAACATTTTGTTTCTTCACAGAAAACTACGAATGCTGATAAGCAAGATAGAGATGATGCGTTGGCTGATGTCCAGGCTTGTCACGGCCAGGGTCAGCGGGTACGACTGGCTCTCCGACCCGGATCGGAGGCTGCGGGCACTCAAGATGGCTCGGGAACCCAACACCATGGAGTTTTACACTGGGACGTGATTAGTTTTAAGTTTGTTAACATTTTTATTACGCCTAATCTAACTATCTTATACTATAATAAAACCGTAATTTTTCTGTATCTTTCTTTCTGTCTGTCTGTTACAGTTAATCTCCAAAACTACTACTACTACTAGAGCCTATTTGCGTCCCACTGCTAAGTACAGGCCTCTCACCACGAGAGGGTTTGGGCTATAGTCCCCACGCGGGCCCAGCGCGAATTGGGGACTTCACACACATCTTTGAATTACTTCGCAGATGCGTGCAGGTTTCCTCACGATGTTTTCCTTCACCGAAAAGCTCCGTAGCAAATGCAAATTTAATTCCTCCAAAACTACTCAACCAATTTTAGATCATCATTCGGAGCTACATATAAGCTATGTTTGATTAAAATCGGATATCGGAAATTTTATATTTCACGCAGAAGAAGTCGCGGGGCACAACTAGTCAACCATAACAGACCAGCAGTGCTCTACCAAAAACGTGGCAGATTATAGGCGCGGCAGGTCGTATAATCTAAGTACAAATGTATTTAGCGAAGGGAATGTATTGCTGTTTGCGGAATTATGGGAAATTCTCTCTGTTTCCTTACAGTCCCCATGGAACCTAAATGCAAAATTTCAGCTCTCTACGACCAGTAGTTTTGGCTGTGCGTTTGTCGATCAGTCAATCAGTTTCTTGTTTTATGTACCTACTAGCTTCTGCCCGCGACGTCGCCCGCGTGTAATTCGGTTATAGCACTCCCGCGGAAACTATGCGCTTTTCCGGGATGAAAACTATCTCCATACCAAATTTCATCTCAATCGGTCCAGCGGTTGAACCGTGAAGAGGTAACAAATAGCCAGAGTTACTTTCGCATTTATAATATTAACTAGCTTCTGCCCGCGACTCCGCCCGCGTGAAATTCGGCTATCGCGTTCCCGCGGGAACTATGCGTATTTCCGGGATAAAAAGTAGCCTATGTCCTTTCCCGGGACTCCAACTATCTCCGTACCAAATGTCATCCAAATTGGTCCAGCGGATGAAGCGTGAAGAGGGAACAGACAGACAGACAGAGTTACTTTCGCATTTATAATATTAACTAGCTTCTGCCCACGACTTCGCCCGCGTTGAATTCGGTTATCGCGTTCCCGCGGGAACTATGCGTTTTCCGGGATAAAAAGTAGCCTATGTCCTTTCCCGGGACCGCAACTATATCCATGCCAAATTTCATCTCAACCGGTCTAGCGGTTGAAAGCTGAAGAGGTAACAGACAGACAGACAAGAGTTACTTTCGTATTTATAATATTAATAATATGGATAAATATAATAATATGGATATGGATAATACTAGCTTTCTGCCCGCGACTTCGTCCGCGTGGACTATGTGCGTTTTTCCGAGATAAAAAGTAGCTATATGGTTGAAGAGTGTTATAAACTATCGCCGTACCAAATTTTATTGCAATCCGATCAGTAGTTTTTGAGTTAAATCCGGACACACATACATACATACAGACGTTTTTTCTAAAAATCGTTATATTGTGTTCAGTATGTTTTTTTAAGTATGTAACTTGTTGGTTTTCTTAAACATTAAATTTCAGTTAGTTTATTGGATCGCTGCTACGTATGCCGAGTTTTAGTTCCACATGGTACTATGGATGTCCATATTTACAGTCAACTCCATATGACAGCTAGAGACATTGCATCAGAAGCATTACGCCGCTTGCGAAAACAATTTAATCCGATTTCTAAGAGAGTGCGCCCACGGCACTGAATATTCAATAGTAGTACATAGAGAATGGCCACGAAATCACCCGCCTGAACCAGTCGGCGCGCAACTCGCGCCCAACTCGCTCCGTCATTTGTTTCATCCGGAGATGGAGTAAAGTAAAGTAATAGTACATTATTGCAGAGGCCGCCAAGTAGCGCATTGCCGGATGAGTCAGTTAGAAGGCTGAGCGAAGCGAAGCCTTCTATTAGTACGAGTCCGGCAATCGCAATTGCGGCCGAGGTATATATAATGCTTTTCTCAAACAGCGAGGAATTACGTAAGGTCAGTCGGGGCAAGTGCGCCAGGATGGGGTAAGTGCGCCTAACATAAATATATCGAAACCTATAAATATTACTCAACTAGGAGTTGGCTGTTTACAAGGCATAGATAGGGGCGAAATAAATTTAGGCGCACTTACCCCACATCAGTATTTACTACTTCCATGATCGTGGATGATTTGGCCATGGAAGTTGTACTTATTACCTCCATGGATTTGTCAGTTACGGGGCAAGTGCGCCAGGATGGGGTAAGTGCGCCTAACAAATATATCGAAACCTATAAATAATACTCAACTAGTAACTAGTTGGCTGTTTACAAGGCATAGGGGCGAAATAAATTTAGGCGCACTTACCCCACATCAGTATTTACTACTTCCGATCGTGGATGATTTGGCCTTTGAAGTTGTACTTATTACCTCCATGGATTTGTCAGTTTCGGGGCAAGTGCGCCAGGATGGGGTAAGTGCGCCTAACATAAATATATCGAAACCTATAAATATTACTCAACTAGTAGTTGGCTGTTTACAAGGCATAGGGGCGAAATAAATTTAGGCGCACTTACCCCACATCAGTATTTACTACTTCCATGATCGTGGATGATTTGGCCATGGATGTTGTACTTATTACCTCCATGGATTTCGCAGTTTCTCTACAGAGGTGTCTCAAGCGAATTAAAAAAAAAACACATGACAATAATGTTTTTGCTGGCCAAGGCCGGCAATGGACAGCCTCGCGTCTTCTTTTTTTGAAAGTAACACGAACATTTCCGAGCATGTTTGAGAAAAGTATATTGTGTAAAAAGGTACAGTAGCAATACCATGAGTTTACGGAGCGACTGTGTAAACGATTTGTATGAAGAATAGTACAGCGCCCCTGGCGGTCACTCGTTCAACTAAAATTCTTCATACAAATCGTTTACGTAGTCGCTAGCGAGTACGGTCACTGTAAACTCATGGTAGTGCTACAGGTATAAGTTGCAGGTTACAGTTTAGAATTTCAAAATGTTAACAGTTTCACTGACCTTACCTTTACAGGCATATACACATTATACATCTAATACGTACTTATAATATAATACTTCCGTATTAGAAGGAACAAAATAGAAAATATTACAATCCCATTACCATTTGTAAATGTGTAAATCTGCACTTGCTGTTTCATTTTGCTCTACAGTTATCATGCATGCCTATTAAAGGTTTCCATTCACCATCCTGCATAGCAGTCGCCGTGCAGGATTGCGAATCAACATGGAATCAACACACGTGCTGCACACATTGTCCTATCGGTGGGCGGAGCTTGCAGGCTTAAACAACATTTGAACCATCCTGCGTGAATCGGTGGACGGCAAGGCCGACTGCTGTGCAGGATGATGGATGGTGCCTTCGAAATCTTCTAATTTTTCATATTTTTTAAAGAAAGAGGAAGAAGTTAGGCGGTATGGCCTTAGGCTATAGCTTGTCCTGATGGACGACTAAGAAAAAAAAAGAAAGTGAAAGAAGTGGCACAAAACCAAAACTTGGTACTACTTCCATGGTAGTACCTCAGTCATGGAGGTAATAAGTATGTACATCTGGAGCGAATAGTGTCAATTTGAAAGCGATAAAAATTGAGCTTAAAAATGTAAGCCCGAAGATCGTTTTCGTTTACAGTTCAAAAACGTGCCCAAAAAAAGTTTTTTTGTCTTTATAAATCTTCCATTCTTCTTCTTTTATTTAAGAGCTGTGCTCTTGTCGGTGGAGTAATCGCCGTCTCTCTATCCTGTGCCCGTTTTTTTCGAGTCATAATTAATAAGACTTTTTTCGTTATATGGCACAAAATTTGGTCATAAAGGTAGTTCCAGTTATATACTTCTGTGTTTTGTTTGACTTTGGTGCGTTTACATAAACGGCGTTCAAAACGACATTCACGGGCCCGTTCACAGGCACGGATGTGTAAACAGGTTGATTTTGAACGCGCTCATGAACGTGAACGTGAACGCCGTCGATCGGTCGGCTGGTGCGATTGCGTTAGTATCGCTTGCACCTTTGTGGCGTACGGACGATGACGACTTGCCGAACAAAATTAATTTAACAATGCCAATTTGTCGGAATGGTCAAACGACCAAAATTTTACATTTCCTGGGGTGTTACCAAGTAGAACCAATAATATGGACCCCCTCAAATAAGCAACATAAATTTAAAAAAATGTTGCAGATGCTTAGGAGTCTTAGGAGTGGATGTCAAACTCATGAAGGAGTTCAAACGGAGAAAAGAAGTACTTACGGGCACACTATATCTCTTTTCCGTGGAAACTACATCTTTCCGAAATAAAAAGAAGCCTACCAACTATCTCCATATCAAATTCAATTGAAATCGGTCCAGAGGTTTAAACGTGAAGAGGTAACAAACAGACAGAATGCGAAAGTAACTGTAATTTCGAATTCATAATATTAGTACGGGTGGATTTAGACGCAAACTGAAAAAAAATCATTTTGTTTCTTTTTCCTATAAAAGTAAATGAAATCTAAAGCAGTTAGCTCCCACGAGATTAACGTCCTCGTCGTCTGCCATCCTTGCACTGACTAGCACGCCCGCGGTAGTGTAAACACCCTGCTTTTATTGTGTTTACATGAACGGCGTTCAACACGACGTTCACGGGCACGTTTACGAGCCCGGGCGCGTGTATGTAAACGCAGTATGACATTCGATAATGATCAGCCGGTGTGGTGGGGGGGGGGGGGAGGGCGTGTTGTTTTGTTTTTCAAGAAGTTTTGGAAAAGTTCAATTATATTTCCATCCATCATTATTTGATGTAAGTTTATAACATGGTTATTTAGTAAAAATCCTTGTTTGTGTCATAAAGAAGTCTTTAATTCAAAATTGTTTTCATTACGCATTGATTTCATTTTTAATGACGCTGACGGTATCGGTATTTCCATATTCGATAAGTTTGAGGAAAACAACCTATAATACATGTTTAGTACATTAGCGTTAATGGAATGCAATATAATCTATACCACTTCTACATTCCACTTGGGATTTTGTTTATTTTAATCACAAAAATATAAGTAGGTAATCACAACACCTCATTATTTACTTAGTGGTTTCATAACTTTCGTATGTACAAAAAGAAAATATTGAAACTATCTAGATGTTTGTAAAGTACCTGTAAACTACTGTTGTAAATTGGTAAATCAACGTATTTTTTGTTTACTGTCCATACTTAGGTACTCAATGTTTATATGCGAAATTAACTCTCTGGTCTGTCTGTTACCTCTTCACGCTTAAATTAAACCGCTAGACCGATTAAGATGACGTTTAATTTGAAAAATGCGTAGTTACTCTATATATAACCAATTGAAGATGAAGTAACAAGCAGAATCCGGGAGGTAATATAAAATGCCATAAAAATTAGAGTGCCACCTACAATTAAAACTGTGCATGTTTTTTTAATAAATGTTATAAAATTATACCTAGTTAATTTTTTTTCTGTTTTTATTTAGCTTATCAATCATGGCTTCCAATCAAAAAGAAAAAGAAGGTAAGTTATATAAATATAATATTTTGTTGGGCTATAGACATGTTATTGTTTGCTTTTGCAATAAATAATTTAAAGAGAAACATACTTGTTAGTAAATTGCAAATCATTATACTTGATGGTAAATTTTGTGTCTTGCCTTCCTTACCTTTATATTACTCATCCAGATTTTTTTTCATTGTCAATTTTGATATATGTAGTATAAAAATGACATTTCAGAGTCTTCTGACATATACACCTGCTATATCTGTCGATTGCAAGTCCCATTGGAGTCCAAGAGACGTCACAAAGGGAGTTATGTTCACCAAGCAGCGCTGAAAATTGCATCAGCTGCATTGGAGCGTCTCAGAGCTCATGTGGCTCCAATATCAGAGTCTGCGAAAGAACTTGTAGAACCAAGTCAAGGTAGTCTTTTTATGTAGTGATAGGCAAACAAGCACACAGGCCACTTGATGAGAAGCCCATAGACACTGAAATCTTATTAGGAATATGATCTTAAATGCGTTGCTTACCCTGAGGCTTAAGATGAATGCCTCCATGCCAGTAAATTCCTCGGCTGCCTTAAGCCCTTACTGGTACACAACTATGTGAGCAATGCTATTTGGCGACAGTTTAGCGGTTAAGACGGTGGTATCAACCCGGACGGACCTAGCGCCAGGTCCTACCACATCAAAATATACATGGTGGGTCAGAAAATTGGCAAATAATTAACCCATATAGATAGCCGATACTGTGGGTTAATTATTTGCCATATTTTCTGACCCACCGTGTATATAATATATAAAAAATATATACCTTCTTTAATATGGTAGCGTAAAATGCCTTCACTTTTTGGTGCCCAGAAAGCTTTGCCTACAAAAAAAATTAGTTCTTAGGGTATCATATGGCAACAGTAAATTGTAAATGTAAATTGATTTAAAATTAATTTATTTCCAACATATTACCCAGGCATAGTTACTATAACTAGGCAAAGTTAAAGCATTTAACAGTATTATCTAAAAAAAAAAAAAAACTATGTCGTACGCAACGTAGATAGATTTACTTCCAGAGATACAATAGCCTGGGTCATACTTATTGCCATACCAAAAAAAGTCTAAAAAAGGGTATATAAAATATCTTTACAGAAAAAGAACACAAAAATACGTCCCCTGTCTCTTTCTGTGGCTCATGCGCCGCAGTCTTCCCATCTTCTGAGCATGCGAAACATATTCGCACCAAAACCCATCTGATGGCCGCTCTGGACGACCAAGTCTTTGAGGAGCTGGTTCGAGGGTATGTGGACGAAGAGGAGATTCAGTTCCTGGAGAGAATCTCCAAGGACCCTTGCGATGATGAGGAAAGGGCTGTTGATGAGAGTGAGGGTAAGTGTTCGAGTATGGGCCCATAACCTAATACAATTTCCCAAAACATGAAATATTTTTTGTTTAACCTTTTAAACGCCATGTCACTATTAATAAATGGGGGTTAAATTCACATTAAAATAAAATTGGTGTAGTACTGTAGGCACTTTCTTTAATTTCTTTTTCAGTTCAGATATGCAGATATTTTTTTTCACTAGCTTCTACCCGCGATTTCGCCAGCGTGGAATTCGGTTATCGGTTTCTCGTGGGAACTATGAATTTTTCCGGAATAAAAAAGCCTATACTCTGAGCTTATACTCTGCCCAAACCCCAACTATCTTAATACCAAATTTCATCTGAATCAGTCCAGTGGCTTAACGCATTCACTGCCACTTCTGTTTTACGAACTTTCGCCAGGTGCCACATCTGTCATTAAGGGAACATTGCAACGCACATGTGCGTTCAAGGCACTGCGGGAAAGTCAGCAAAACGCATATATGCGTCGGTGGCAGTGAATGCGTTAAGCATGAAGAGGTAATACTTAGGCAGACAAACGGGGTTACTTTTCCATTATTAAAAAAACATACTAATAATATTTGTTTTTTTTACAGCTGCCGACTCTTACACGTGTAACATGTGTGCTCTAGACATACCGAAAGCCTTCAAAAATGAGCACGAATTGAGTTCTCGACATCGCGTCTGCTTAGCACTAGCGAACGCTGCCAGTCAACGCGCTATAGCGCTCCTTACGCCAACGCCTATACGCGTTGACACGCCCACCAAAACGCTTGAAAACAAAATGGTAGCACTACTAAAAGTGTACACAGGAGTTGATATTAAAAAGCAAGAACATATAGAAACGGAAGAAGAAATAGAAGTGGCAAAAGATAAACGAAGAGAAGTGAAGAAACGATTGACTCCTAAAGAGTATTTCACAGAAATAATGCCGTTTATTCAATATGTTGGTGGTTTTTACACTTTAATTATAGACGATACAGATTATGTTACTATTAAAACTGAGAATGGCACGTATTTACGAGTACATGTGGGTAATTTCAATGGGCTATACAATATCGGCGGTACGGAAGAATACCAAATGAAGTGTAGAATGTGCGATGGATACAATATGAACGTTTCATACAGTTCTAAAGGAAATATAGACAAATTGCACGTCATGTCTTTAGGGCATATAAAGAATGTACTAGCACCTATCAACAGCGTACATGGGATACGAAAGGTTAGTAAAATTATAATAATAGTTTAGAATCTAAACTTTAGATCTAAGGGTAAAGGGGTTAGGTTAGGTTCCTTTTTTCTCATGTATGGTGTTCAATAATAGTACATTACTACAGAGGCCGGGAAGGAGGATGTTGCAGGCCGAGTATTATATACGGCCGAACGAACTGAGGCCGGATAGTTACGAGGCAGAGTGCTTTTCTCAAACATGCAATGAAATAAATAAATAATAATTTGTAAATATAAAAAAAATTGTTGAGAAATTATAGGTAAATAAAAAAAACTAACACCTATCATACGATTCGAACATTGCGTAAGCATGTTTCTAAACGAATCTTTAGCATCTTAGCTTTAGCTTAGCATAGACCTGTGGAACTTGTCATTCATAATATTATATTGTAAAGGGTAATAGAGCCAGTTAAATAACCATCTTAGAAGCATTCCATCTTGGTCCTCTGGTTGTTATGTCTGGTGGTTGTGGCTGGATTTCTTGTGTATGTCCATGGGACACAGTGACCACGTACCACCAGGTGGTCTGTTCCCTTGATGACCAATACCATAAAAATGATTTATAGATAAATATAAACATTTATCTTGCTTTCCTTTACAAAGATTTTAACACGCAACCTTGAAGCACAACCTGATTGTTTAATTTTTTTTTTGTTACAGATAGACAACAACCACTCTTTATGCATATTATGCAATGTATTCATACCGACTTACAGCGTAAAAGACCACATAATGAGGGAACTAGAACACGCTGCTTTTCTAGCCGAAGCACTAGAAAAAGGAAAACTTTTCAAGGAGAGTGATAATGATATGAAATTTATAATCTATACCGCACCACCTGTGGACATGAAGCCGGATTTTTTTATGAAACAATGCCCACCTAATTTCAACAGTGTTCTAAAACCTCATTATGGTCTCTTCGGACAAGGACAAGGTTCCGGACCAAATTCTCAAACAAGTACTGGTTTCGGACAAACATCTCCAGCAAGAACTGATTTCGGACAAAGTGCTACTCCTTTTGCTATTGCTCAGCCGGCATCAAGTCAATCGTTCGGAAAAAGTAGAACTTTCGGAGACAACCAATCCACTCTTTATGGTGCAGCACAGTCAGCGTCGAGCCAATCTTCCGGAAAAGCACCTTTCGGACAAAATTCCGGTACTGGTTTCGGACAGATTACCCAACCGTTAAACCTCAACGCTTCAGAGCAACCGACGTCAATTCAGAATTTCGGAAAAAGCGGTACTTTCGGAGTATGTACTAGTTTCGGACAAAGTCCCGGTACTGGTTTCGGACAGATTACCCAACCGTTAAACCTCAACGCTTCAGAGCAACCGCCGTCAATTCAGAATTTCGGAAAAAGCGGTACTTTCGGACAAAGTCCCGGTACTGGTTTCGGACAGATTACCCAACCGTTAAACCTCAACGCTTCAGAGCAACCGACGTCAATTCAGAATTTCAGACAAAGCACTACTTTCGGACAAAGTCCCGGTACTGGTTTCGGTCAAAGCCGAGCCGATGTTAATAGTTCACCGCAGCCGTCGGGTCTGTTTTTCGGAAATGATCCTCTTGGACGAAATATTGTACAAACCACTCTATATGGTACTAGTACTACACAAAGTGACGAGCAAACATCAAGTGAAAAATCTGACAAGTGAAGAATATTGATGTTTTACCTTAATGATATATTTTTTTTACTTATTTTTCTTTTTATATTGTAAGCATGTTTTAAATCATATACAAGTTAAATTTATTTATTTTAGTAGCGAGCAAATATTTTTTATCACATTGCATCTTGTTAATGTTGTTGTTGAAGTTAAGAGACCATTTATTGACTTTTATTGAATAAATATAGAATTATTTTATCAAATTGGCCTTTTATAATATATAATAAATAATATTAATGTATAAAAATTTAAATAATTCAATCTTTACCTAAATATTTGCATGCTGTTTGAGCTGCTGAACAGCTGATTAAGGCGAACTAACATTTAATTTAAGACCTGTAAATTAACCCTTTGTCAGCAAATAAATATTATCTTATCTTATCTATCTTTAATTGTGTTTTTGCCAGACCACATATGACTTGGAATGGAGAAAGAGAATAACGACATGCATACATTTTTAATTTATAAATTAAATACGATTATATTACAAAACCATATTAGGTACAATAGGTCTAATAAAACATGTGATGGAGTAGGAAAATCATTTTAATATTAACATGACTGACGAATTTTACAAAAAAAAAATATTCTAGCAAAATGTGACGATATTTTACGATACGATATTATCCCATACCTATGTCCCAGCATAGGTACTAATATTTAAAAAAATGGTGTGAGCAATACCTGAATCCCATTTTTTTAACCAACTTAAAAAAAAAACCTAAAAATCATGCTTAGAATCGATAAACGATTCTGTGGGTAAAATATCGTTTTGCTTGACCCCATATACATTTAGACATATTCATATACAAATTATACTCTAGCATAGTGTGTTTGCTACCACGCAATAGTCTATTTACGATAAAATAAATGATAAGAATATATGAAAATGAATACGTCCCACTGCTGGGCACAGACCTCCTCATCAATAGAGGGTTTGGGCTAGTCCCCAAGCGAGCTCAGAGCGGATTAGGGACTTCACGCACATCCTTGCAGATGCGTGCCGGTTTCCTTACGATGTTTTCCTTCACCGAAACGGGGTAAATTCAAATTAAGACCTATGTCCAGCATTGCACGTCTTTCGGATGAAATGATGACTATATTAACATAATTAAAATCAGAGGTGCGAACCGGATTCGAACCTCGCAGTTATGTTTTTTTTTATTTCATACGAATAACTATATTATTGGTATAATTATCGTGAATAGTACCTACTAACACTACAAATATTAAAGTTCTTATAAAAGTAATAAGGTAATAACACCTATCATAATTATACAAGAAACATACCAAGAATATGATAATTTCCCGAGGAAATACAGTAGCTTAGGTACTGAAAGAATGATGATGTCAAAAATATAAATTTCATTTGCTTAATTTGGATGTGCCATAATTTGTGTACTTTTCGTTCGAGTCAAAAAATACTCGTGGCGTCCCTTAAGAGGGTTTACTCCGAAAGTTAGCAACGTCGCAAATAGCTGTCAAATATTTTGCTGTTTTCATTGATTTCTGAGTATTACTGAATGAAAACATGAATTATCGCTCTATGGTTGAATAAAACATTAAGTATGGATTGCAACAGTTATCATAGGAACACGAAGTTTTTAGTATTATGGAAGTAATATCTTTTGAAAACTTTCCATCGCAGTTTCCATGCAATTTAATGTAATCTTATCATTTGAATGCCCAACCAACAAATATGAAACGAGACGCGTCATTCAACCATAGAATGATATCTTCCTTTTTAATTCAGCAATATTGAGAGATTAATAAAAAACAGCGAAAAATTCGACAGCTATATGCGACGTTGCCAACTTTCGGGATAAACCCTCTTAAAGTATGGATTGCATATAATGCTACAATACCTATCACTCCTCTCCGTCACCGGCGATCCTATACAACTCCCCTCCAATCATCACGTACTGCGTGCCATCATTTTCAAACACCTCCAACGGTCTGTCATCACCTACAGCCTCGGAAACTGCTGAACTCTCCACCTCCATAGGCTCCACTGACTCTTCCTTCTGCATTTCCTTTACAGCAATTTCAACTTCGTCCTTAAATTTCACCTCTATATCCATTACTGGCTCTTCTTTGAACTCTCTCTTTATTTGAGTTACAGCGTCGTCCAATTCGCTGGGCTTAATAAGAATATCACTTTCTATCTTAACTTTAGTCTTGGGCTTTTTCTTTTTCTTGCGTAGCTGCTTGTGTATTCTTACTATATATTCGTCTGGGTTCGCTTTGAATTTGAAAAAGTCTTTGTAATCGACTGGTTTCGATTTTTGATCTAAATAATCAAGCATAGCGACTTCCGATTTCTCAACTGCCTCGCGTTCTATCTCATTTATTTCTATATGCATGTGTGCGTACACGAATATTGTCGATTTTGATTTCTTCGGGTTGCCCTTCATGTTGGGTATTATCAAGTTGTGTTGGGACTCAGAGTGATCCCTCAAGTTTTTGAAGTAGGAGAACTCTTCGCCGCAAAACTGGCATTTGTAGAGTTTTGTTGGTGCATGTACCTGTAAGGAAATAGTTATGATGTTATCATGATCATGACGTATGTCAAGGAAATTCAAATTCAATCATTTATTCAGCAAATTGGTCACATAGGGGCACTTTTACACGTCAGAAAAAGAATTTACCGGCGCTTCCTAGACCCATTGCTTGAGAAGAAGCGCCGCAACAAACTCAAGCAGAAGGCCTATTTTCAAAATTTCCACATAGTTACAAAATTTACATTTACATTACATGTATAAAATATACATATAGGTACGTACTAAAATTACATTGAAGGGATGTATAGTCCCTAACTTAAAAAAACTTAAACGTTGTGACACTCCATAGTGTGGAATGTGTCTTGGTAAGGAGCGCAATCTTACAAGGCAAAACAGTTGAGAACGTGTCCAGCGGATTTGATAAGCAACAAAACAAAACACACT
>OZ020299.1:3317751-3392775 GCA_963971205.1 Aethes cnicana
GAGCAGCAGTAGGGCCGCGCGGCGTGCGCCGTGAGCATGTGCGCCACGTGCGCCGTGGCCGCGGTGCCGGCACTCGAACGTTAGACCCGGCCCACCTTCAGTATGTGGTCCTTGCAGTCGGCCCGGTGCTGGAAGCGGCGCGCGCACAGCGAGCAGCAGTAGGGCCGCGCGGCGTGCGCCGTGAGCATGTGCGCCACGTGCGCCGTGGCCGCGCGGCTCGCCACGCCGCAGTGCCGGCACTCGAACGCCGCCGTCTCGTGCGTCTTCAGGTGGGCTTCCAGGTTGAACTTTTGGATCTGTAAAGAGGAAAAGCTGTGATGGAATAGTACATTTAGATGCGAGTGCGAAAAGTTTGTCATTTTATTACGAGTCGCTAGTTATGTTGGCGCGAGCATTATTAAATGTTAACGATAATACAGTAATCAAAATATAACAGGAAGGTTACCAGAATGGAAGGACAAGATAGTTACGGTTTATCTCTAACAGAGTGCTGGTTCAAAACCTTATTTTACCATTGGTCCCCACACTAGGCATGCCTGTGTCGTGGAGACCGTTGTATTACGATTACCGGTGTTAGATAACGCGGTTGCAAGTGGATTACGGGTTTGTATTCTGTGTATATTCCTTCAAACATAGACTTATTATAACATATGGACGAACAGTTCCTAACAGAATATGTCGAAAAATATGGGGCAAGCTGACATTAGAAACTACGTTCCAATATGCTAATAACGCCTCTTTATAATATGTGTCAAGATAAATATTTTATACAAAAGTAAACCTAACTTTATAAGACTTAAGTGTCAAATTTGTCAACGCATATTTCAAAACATTAAACGCCAAGTTTTGGAGGTGTTTGATCAATAATTTTCATAATATAAATGTCAAAATGAACAGCGAGTGAATAAGGAGTGAATGGAGCCGCTTTGTGTATATATAAAAAATAATTTTAAGGTCTTTGAATAAAAATACGAAAATAGAAACAATACAACCTCGCTGCGCTACGTACACAAGCATGTCGCGCATGAGTGCGGGGGCACAGGCGGCCCGTCATGTAAGTACAGGGCGAAACCGGTTCCTACCGACTCGGCCTGTGCTTTAACTGTGCTGTGTTATGTTTGTTATCATTTCAAATTTTGATTGTTTTTGCCATGATTTTATTAATAGGCTACGACGATGTATAACAATAAATAAATATATTAGTATACAATGTATACTAAAATAGTATGAAAATGGCGATAAGCAATTAATTACTAGCCATCGAGTTATATGTACTTAGTACTAGAGGAGACAACGCCACTTCACCGTTTGTAACACGAGTTAGAGCCAGCTGGGTCAAACTCATTTAGTCTGCGCCAGCTGTCCGCCGCGACGACTCGTTTTAGGTGCCTTTTCCAAAATGCCTCCGTTTGTGTGCTAGCTAAGGTATTGTTTAAATAATATATGTCGGAAACCAGAAAATGGGTCGAACACACGAGAGAGTCGTTTGGCTTAAAAAGTACATCTTGTTTGCCTTGAGCTATTATAGTGGCCCATTGTGCACGTCGGTGAGGATTTCGTTGAAATCTTAAATTGAAACATTATAGTTATTACGAGCTTTATATAAATCATTTTATTTACAAGACAACCATCCCGTATATGACATTCCTAGTGTAACAGGCGTCCACATGCTACGGTGACCGCTTTCCGCAAGAGGTAGATCGTAAACATATTTGCCACCGACGT
Source organism: Aethes cnicana (assembly GCA_963971205.1). Classification (NCBI taxonomy): domain Eukaryota; kingdom Metazoa; phylum Arthropoda; class Insecta; order Lepidoptera; family Tortricidae; genus Aethes; species Aethes cnicana. Next base: position 3,319,477 of record OZ020299.1, read on the forward strand.
GATATATTTAAAAAAATTGTCGACTCCACCGATTTTTGTTCCGTAACAACCGTTAATTTGTACTAAGAAAATGAATGATTAAATACCACGAAATAATGACGAGTTCACATTAATTTTGTTAAAATATTAATAGAACTTAAAGAAATATATTCCATCTTTTCTTCTTCTTGTTTTCGTGCTATAAACACATTTTTTCACCGCACATTTCGTCATGTTTGACCATTTGACAGTTGTCGTTGTCTATTACGGCCGAAACGCGACTGCGCGCCAAACGGGTGCCCGGGCACCCGTTTAAGGGGCCATTTTTTCCCGGCTGATTGTAAATCTAGTCCTATAATAGATCAGTGCCTTCAAAGTACGACAGAATGCGATATCAAATTGGGTAGAAGATTTTCTTTGCCTTGAGTTGGGTCCGATAAATCACCGCGAGAAAAAAATCACTGTAACTTTCGAAATTGATGCGTAAAAAAAATGAAACGTGCCAAAACATTTTGAGTATTCCCCTCTTTTCCCCATGGAATCACCAAAATTCATAACTGGCGTACGAGTATAACGTTTAAAAAAAACTGATTTTTTTTTACAACATTATTGATTGGTAAACGGGGACACAGGCAACCTAGCGGTATGCGGCCACTGAGGCCAATGGATTTGAGACCGTCCGCCCTTTTTGAAGTCGGTTGATAAATGTTCACTCACCATTTTTCCACACAGCTCACAAATGGAGTTCTTCTTGACATATCGGTACTGCAACGTCGGATGTTGGCGGAAGTAATGCGTCTTATAATGCACGGGATCCTTCAAAACTTCCTCGCACTGAAAAATAACGACATTTGTTAAGGATTAACATAAGCGCCATCTGTGGCCAGCGCCGCGAACTACGACCGATACCAGCGACTAGGTCGATAGTGTATGTATTAGTACAACGTTCCTGCCACAGATGGCACTATTTGTAAAGCGCCGCAAGCGCCTCCTATAGTTAATACGCGAAACTAGCTGTAAGCCTTTAGATATAAGATATGTAATAAACGGAGCGGTCCTCTTTCACCGCCGACGCTCAAACCCAAAGGTTGTTTCCATAATCTCATACGGTCCCGAACAACATTAATAGTACATTACACACCTAGGGCGGTCAAGTAAAGAAAGTCTCAGATCGCGGGTAATTGAGGCTCGAGCCGGAGGCGAGGGCTATAATCTAGCGGTCTGAGGATTTCTTTACGACCGCCCGTGGTTAGTATACGATTTTACGTCTCCACCTGGCTCACGGCAGAGGGATTTTTCGTAGCGCCCAAGGGCGGTAAATCCCGCTTTTCGGCTTGGTGTGACGTAATAGTACATTACTGTCGAGGTCGGAAAGAAGACGTTTACAGGTTATTGACTACTTTTAAGGCCGAGGGTAAGGCGAGGCGGCAAAGTCGGCGAACTTGAAAAAAAAAATACTTGAAGAAGAAGAAAAAAAAAAACAAGGACACCTAAAGCGGTGTCTAAACTAAGGTGCGGTTTAACCATAGTAAATTGAATTTTAATTGAATTTGACAGTTTTAAAAATAAAGCCCGAGCAGAAAAATAAAAAACTTCGCTATACTGCAGATAACTATTGGAACTAATTTCTTCAACTGGCAATAGTAACGTTAAGAGCAAGCAGTGGCGTGCACTCCATACAGACAAAAAGACACTGTCTACTGTAGCGGGGGGTTGATGTTAGCTCAGGTAGATGCTGCAGACACGGAGATCAGCGGTGGAATCCAAAGACACGAAGACGATGCCTAGCTTATTAGAATATCTAAATCTTGAAGACTGGCCTATTACTGCCCTAACACTGTCTAACTAAGGAATAATAGATTTTAAGTTGAATTGACATTATATTTTGAGAGATGCGCACATTACAAAGGATAGTAAAAAACTCAATAATAAAAGCTACACAATATTCTACGCTTAAAATTACCTATTTTTGGAAGAGAATGTGTCAACTAACCGATTGTACTCGGCCAGTCTCCACACTACCCTACCCCAACGTTATCTAATTTGCTTTATTGTGAGACCTAATAGCTTCATCTACATATAAAATATCAGTACATTACGCATTAACTTAAATTCTTAAATTACAAAACAGCTCCATCTATCGGGTCATCATCGTATCCTTTGTACTGTTCTGAACTCGATAGTTACATCCGAAGACAGTCGCAATTCAATACACTAGCGCCGCTACGCACCTTCAACGAGAAAGACGGACACTATTCTGTCTTCCGTCCGAAAACGTTCTTGCGTGCGTCATCATATGGCCAGTGTGCACGACGACAGCGCCAACTAACGGGAGGCGTATGAACCAAACGCACGCAAGCATCCGGCGGAGTTTAGACATGTCTTTTCGAAGTGCTTGAAGCATTTTGTATACGTATTGTTGTTGTAATATTATTTGACGTTTTTCTATTTATCTTTTTTGTTATTAAATTTATTTCGGCTGAAATGATGTTGTTTGGTTTGTTCTTGTGCTTTGAAAATATTGATACTAATAAACAGGAAAGTTTTTTTACAATGAATATTTTGTAAACTGCTATTATTTTTTAGTGAGTGTGTGCTATCTATGAACCATTGAAAATGGTGCATTTTCAAAACTTTCTTTTAGCAAGTTTTAATCGAATAAGGCCGGTGTAGGTACAAAGATAACCCGAGTTTGAATACGAAATACTAATACTATTCTTGGCCCCCGGGGTGCACTGATTATTCTGTTTCCATTGTTTCGGTACATGGATATTTGTATTGACTTAAGTATACGCCATTATTAATCGAAAAGATGAGAAAATATGCTGAATAGGTACCTATTTGGGAAGTCTAATATTACTTTATATTTTGTTGTCTACCCTGTCTAAAATCTCTGTGCACGCCACTGAGAGCAAGGAATATACTACTCTCTAACGAGAGGTTAAGAGTATGGAGGGTTGATGTAAAGGAGCGCAATCTTTATAGTTCCAAAAGTGGACACCAAATCGGGTAGGTTGGGGGCGCTGCGGTCGCCACTCCAGTCAAGCCACCTAGGCGGATAGTCTGCAGTAGCGCCTTCAGATGGCGCTGCTGAGGCGAAAACTGTTGTGAGGAGTGTGTTTTGTTTTGTTGCTTATCAAATCCGCTGGACACGTTTTCAACTGTTTCGCCATATAAGATTGCGCTCCTTACCAAGACACATTCCACACTCCATAGTTAAGTGTTTAGACGTCATTAATATCAACAGTGAATTGCTGTCAAAGTGAAGTGTTGATTGTGCGTGGTTTACTTATTGGATTTCGTGAGTGATGCCGAATGAATGCCGAAAACTAAAAAGTCACTGTTGCATATATAAATAATCTATTACGTCACACCAGGCCGAAAAGCGGGATTTACCGCCCTTGGGCGCTACGAAAAATCCCTCTTCACGGCCAGGTGGTGATGTAAAATCGTATACTAACCACGGGCGCGCGGGCGGTCGTAAAGAAATCCTCAGACCGCTAGATTATAATAATAATAATAATAAATTTTATTTCGGGCATCTAGGCCCATATTACATATACCTTAAAGATACATACATATTAAAATGAATCTTTAAAACTAACACGATTGCTTCTTCGTCGTGAGGCGCACTCTGGAATCGCTGTCCAGTCTTCCACGGAAGCGACGGAACACGACTCCCTTCGGCCATAATTCGGCCAAATTTCGGCCTCCGGCTCGGGCCTCAATTACCCGCGATCTGAGACTTTCTTTACTTGACCGCCCTAGGTGTGTAATGTACTATTACATCACCCTTGGCCATAAAGTGGGATTTTCTGCCCGCTACGCGGAGAGAAAATCTCACTTCTTGGCCAAGGCAAGATGTAAAACTTTTGACAAACCACGGGCGGTAATTCGTAAAGCCCCAGATCGCATATTTATGGCCCTCACCTTCGGTTCGGGCCACAGAAACCTGCGATCTGGGACATTTACGAATTCACCACCCTAGGTCTGTAATGTACTATTAATAAATGTGATGCACGACCCAGAGGGCGCCTGCAGCTCACTTCCCTTCCGGCGGGCGAGCGGCGTAGACGTGTCTCTGAGTTGTGTATCTACTCGCTGATTCTTGTGTTTTATTGATCACCCATTGTGCCTGCCTGCCTGCTATAATACTGGACACCACAGTCACTAAGAAAAGTGATTTACAATACGATAAAGTATTTGTCAGAAAGAAAGTCTGAAGGAATGGACTCTATTCCTCTGAATAAGATTACCGACCGTGTTGTCAACATGACAGGTAGGGTAGGTTGATTCAAACCGTTCGTTAAAGTTTACGTCAAATATTTTACCATGGGACAAACCGACGTTTCTGTATGGAATGACAGCTCGGCGGCCATATTTAACGACCAGGAGTCCGTCAACTGTACTTTAATCAACCTGCGCTTAGTGTTGCTATAATAGGGATGACGACAGGGTGAAGAAATCGAAATTCTAATTAGTCCGTCAGTCAGGTAATAAAAAAATATTAGACACGTATTTTTTGTTTTATCAAATTAACAAAGAATGACTAAGTTAAAACGCATTAAAGTTGGAGTGGGGGCTAACTACGTCACCGTTAGGTATAAATCGTACCTAACCGTGAAGTCACGCGACATTTCAACTCAATATATCTCCGTATAAGTTTGATTACGTGAAAAAAGAAAAAACACGTGTCCAATACTTTTCAATAATCTTCCTGATAGACTAAGGAAAAAAAAATGCTAATTTATCGCCCCAGGGCAGGTTTTCTATTTTTCTGGTCGGGCTTTACTTACGTAGCAACATTTTCTGGGATACTTTTTGTTCCTTCCACACGTTATAAAGTGTGTCTCCATTTGTTCCTCATCATCGAACATCTTCTTGCACGGCACACATGCGAATCTAGAACATGGGCACAGAATGTTTAATAGTACTACATACATACAGAATGGCCACGGAATCACCTGTCCTAATGTCACTTTGACGTTTGCGCTCACAGCGCCCATGCCAACGTGAGCACCGTGAGCGTCGATCAATGACGTCATCAATTTCCTGAGCGCTGTGAGCACGCTCACAAAGTGTCCCGAAGCTCAAAGTGCTGTGAGCGCGTTACGGGACGCACCCAGTCAGACAAACCGAAAGTTTGTTCCAAATTCAAATGTCGGCTCTATTTAGACTACGCTTTTGAAAATCGAATGTGAGACAGTGACGTATTCGAATGGGGGCTATCGCGTGTGAATTTGCCACTAGAGGCGCTAGTGTCGCGTGAGGTCCAATAGCATTCACTTTTCACTGGTCTTGGCGGGCTTTGTGATATAAATTATTAATTTCTTTAATTTACCTGTTGAAAAGTGAAGGCGATGAATGTAAACGTTTTGAAACAATAATAAAAATTCCGAACAAAACGGAACTGCACAACAATGCGACATAGCTACTCGATATGATGATAGTTATTTATAATTAATAAACTTAATGAGATTCAAGATTTAAAACTTAGTTTCGGCGCCGATCTTATAGAGTCGCCTTTGACAGCTATACCTCTGGACCTTAGTCAACAGTGGCGCCAACTGGTGAGCAAAGAAACGATAGTCCCCATTGCCGCCATTGTGGACAGTTTTTGAAGCATGTTAGAGGATTTATAAAATGAGTGTAAATAAAGTTGTGTATGCAACTGTACATAATTAAGCCTTAAAACACTCGTGCGATATTAGTATAAAACTCGCCTGACGGCTCGTTTCATGAAACCCCACTCGTGTTTTAAGGACCTTTATTATGTAGCGGTTACATAATAGTACATTACAAACCTAGGGTGGTGAATTCGTAAATGTCCCAGATCGCAGGTTTCTGTGGCCCGAACCGAAGGTGAGGGCCATAAATATGCGACCTGGGGCTTTACGAATTACCGCCCGTGGTTTGTCAAAAGTTTTACGTCTTGCCTTGGCCAGAAAGTGCGATTTTCTTTCCGCGTAGCGGACAGAAAATCCCACTTTACGGCCGAGGGAGAAGTAAACGACTATTACTTACTCGACATCGTCGGCGCCTGCGTGGTTGGTGCTGACCACGTGTTGTTCATAACCCTTCTTTTCCACGAATTGGATGCCGCAGTCGGCACATTTGTATTGGGGATCTCCCACAAGAGGATCGTTCAGACTCTATGGACAGACACACAGTTACTTTAATGATATATATACTAATAATACTAATACTACAGCCTATTTGCGTCCCACTGCTGGGCACAGGCCTCCTCTCATCACGAGAGGGCTTGGGCTATGGTCCCCACGCGGGCCGAGCGCGGATGGGGGACTTCACACACATCTTCGAATTACTTCGGAGATGCGTGCAGGTTTAAGTAAACTTAGAGGTGCGATCAGGAATCGAATCCCCGACCCTCTGCATGAGAGGCGGTAGGTCGAACCACTAGGCCACCACGGCTCTAATCTAATAATACTAAGTCTGCAGAAGTCACGTGACCGTTTGTATGTATGTCAGGTTTTAACTCGAGAACTATTGGTTGTGTTGCCACAATTTTTTTTATGGGGGTAGATTATAACACGGTTTAACATAAAGGCGACACCTTATTCCGGTCAAGAGCATAGTTCCCGCAGGAACGCAATAATCCCACGCGGGCGGAAGCTGTACAAAGTCAGGTTAGTTATCCAACATAAATCAAGAACCTGCTGAACCGATTTCGATGATCTTTGATTTTTAGGGTTCCGAAGTCCACTAGGAACCCTTATAGTTTCGCCATGTCCGTCCGTCCGTCCGTCCGTCTGTCCGCACTATTGCTCGGAGATGCTTAGTTCTAGAAAGCTGTAATTTGGCATGAATATACATATTAGTTACGCTGACAAAGTGGTACAATAAAATTTTGAAATATATTTTTTTATAGGGTACCTCCCCTACTCGTAAAGTGGGGATGTATTTTTTTTTTCTTGCGTACCCCATGGTGCGGCATATCGTTGAATAGGTCTTAAAAAAATATTGTGGGTTTGTTAAAACCATTTTTTGATTAAGTGATGCGTTTGTGAAATATTAAGCTTTAAAGTGCTATTTTTTGTTAGAGTCACGTGTCCCCCCCCCCTGCCAGCTAAATGGTGGTATTTGGATGGCTGAAAAAAATCACGGTTATGGCATATATAACGTAGTTGAAAGGAAAACTATCAGAGCTAAGTAGGCTGTACAAACTTACGAGTAATAGTCGACCAACTTATAATGATGATTTTTCTCGAGCGGCAGGGGCGTCGGGCGGGCACGTCATACCACAGGCTAGCTAGATGCTAGTAAGCCTTAGAAAGGTACTGTGGGCATCGTCAACTTCGGAACCCTATAATTTGCGCGTGGCCCGACACGCACTTGGCCGGTTTTTTGGATTTGTCTCCGCCCCGAATAGGATAATAACCATTAAGGGTTTATTCCGAAAGCTGGCAACGTCTTTAGCTGTTTTTATAAATTTCTCAATATTAATGAATTAAAAAAGAAGTAACCATTCTATGGTTGAATGACGCGTCTCGTTTTGCATTTGTTGGTATGATTACATTAAAATGCATGATGATGACTGATGCATGGAAAATGCGATGGAAAGCTTTCAAAGGATATGACTTCCGTAATACTAAAAATTTCGTGTTGCTATGATAAATTGTTGCAATCCAGACTTAATGTTTTCAACCATAGAGCGATTATTCATGTTTTCATTCAGTAATATTCAGAAATCAATGAAAACAGCGACTTATTTGACAGCTATTTGCGACGTTGCTAACTTTCGGAATAAACCCTCTTAACAACAGAAATTCACGCAAAAATATCATACAGAACATATGATTTTAAATAAATTCGCTTCCACCGTCTGCCGCAATTGACAACTCACGTCATTCGTTGACTGTTAGGCGGTATGAAGTTCGCCGGGTTAGCTAGTATTAATATACAATAGGGATGACGACAACTTTTTTTTCCTTAGTCTATCAGGAAGATTATTGAAAAGTATTGGACACGTATTTTTTCTTTTTTCACGTAATCAAACTTATACGGAGATATATTGAGTTGAAAAGTCGCGTGACGTCACAGTTAGGTACGATTTATACCTAACGGTGACGTAGTTAGCCCCCACTCTCCAACTTTAATGCGTTTTAACTAAGTAATTCTTTGTTAATTTGATAAAACAAAAATACTTGTCTAATATTTTTTTATTACCTGACTGACGGACTAATTAGAATTTCGATTTCTTCACCCTGTCGTCATCCCTATTCAGTGGCGGACTAAGCCTGTCGGGGGCCCGGGGCGGAAAATCGAAATGGGGCCCCCCTCCTTGCCCGTGTAGATGTGTTGATGGTGTATGTTAGGCTCCCGTGCACTGACTACCTAACACATTTAGTTGAAATTTGTTCGCTTACCATCAGGTGGCCTGTGTGCTCGTTTGCATTTATACATCCATACTTAATATTATAAATGCGAAGCAAAAGTAACTTTTACTCTCTGTTGCGTCTTTACTCACAAGTCGCTTCGCCAATTTAGATGAAATTTGGTATAGATGGAGATAATTCTAGTCCTGATGAAGGACATAGGCATAGCCTAATTTTTATCCCGAAAAACGTATCTAGTTCCCACGGGAACGCGAACGCTACAACCAAATCCTACGCGGACAAATGATCCAGTAACCTTGTCGTTTGAAAGTATGGAGTAGTAAGCGCGAAATCCGGTAGTTCTGATTTTTTGCAGGCTTGAGCGCAGAACGCAACTTTGTCAAAATTAAAAACCGGCCAAGTGCGTGTCGGGCCACGCGCAAAGTATAGGGTTCCGAAGTTGACGATGCCCACCCCACAGTACCTTTCTAAGACTTATCAGAATCTAGCTAGCCTGTGGTATGACGTGCCCGCCCAACGCCCCTGCCGTTCGAGAAAAATCTTTGGTTTTTTAATAATTTCATAAGTTGATCGACTATGACTCGTAAGTTTGTACAGCCTACTTAGCTGTGATAGTTTTCCTTTCAACTACGTTATATATGCCACAACCGTGATTTTTTCAGCCATCCAAATACCACCAGTTAGCTGGCAGAAGGGGGGGGGGCACGTGACTCTAACAAAAAATAGCACTTTAAAGCTTAATATTTCACAAACGCATCACTTAATCAAAAAATTGTTTAACAAACCTACAATATTTTTTTAATACCTATTCAACGATATGCCGCACTATGGGGTACGCAAGAAAAAAAAATACATCCCGACTTTATGAGTAGGGGAGGTACCCTATAAAAAAATATATTTCAAAATTTTATTGTACGACTTTGTCAGCGTAGCTAATATGTATATTCATGCCAAATTACTGTTTTCTAGAATTAAGAATCTACGAGCAATAGTGCGGACAGACGGACGGACGGACGGTGGACTTCGGAACCTTAAAAGAGAAAATTTCGACTGCTTTTCGGACTTTGGCGATTTTGGCTCTAAAGGACTAGTTTTTGATACTACTTTCTCAGGACGTTTTTAAAGAAGACTAAATTTGCTATGATTTGAGACTAGAACCGTCTCTGTGTACCTAATAATTTCTGAGATAAAGCTTTTCAGAATTCATAATTTTTAAGAACTTCGCAATATTTTGTCCCAAAACAAATGGTGCTGTGAAGCTGAAATTTGGCATGTAAGTTCCTTAGGAGGTGTAGAGGCGGGAACGTGAAAAACGGGAGTTTAAATTTTGATGTTTTTGTGCATACGAAATCGCCTTCAAAAGCTAGTAGGATATAAAAATGCTACAGGTGGCTCCAATTCGTGACTCCACACGAGCAACACTCACACAATCCGTCGAAGATAATTAGAAAAACATCCTAGCCCTAGTCCGTGGAGTCGTACGATGACTTCTAAAATATTGCGAAGTTCTGAAAAATTATGAAGTATCAAAAACTGGTCCTTTAGGGTCAAAATCGCCAAAATCTGAAAAGCATCGGAAATTATCGCGGTTTTTTTTTAATTTTTGACAAAGTTGCGTTCGGCGCTCGAGGTCACAAACTCGGATGATACATTAGGCCAACATCATAAACAAGCCTGCAAAAATCAGAACTACCGGATTTCGCGCACACGCTGATGTAGAAAGTTACTGGATTAGAAGGACATAGGCTACTTTTTAACCCGGAAAAACACATACCTAGTTCCCGCGGGAGCGCGATAACCGAATTCCACGCGTACAAAGTAGTGGGATGAAGAATTTTTTTAAAATTTCCTGAGAAAGTAGTATCAAAAACTAATCCTTTAGGGTCAAAATCGCCAAAATCTGAAAAGCAGCCGAAATTTTTGCATTCTTTTTTATTTTTGACAAAGTTGTGTTCGGCACTCGAGGCCACAAACTTGGATTATACATTAGGCCAACTTCATAAACAAGTCTGCAAAAAATCAGAACTACCAGATTTGACGTACATGCTGTTGTACACGGTACCGGATTAATTTACGTATTATCATCATTACATTCCCACGGAGTCCAATATTATGCGATACCACGAGCGTTGGACTTATTACTTATTATTGCCTTAGATTATGACGAATTGTTTCCTTAGTTTCCGAAAAAATTAAGTGATTGGACCTTAGAGTTGGGAATGTTGGGGTGTTTTACCAATACTATCTATGGAATGGACTGTGGGGGCCCTCACGTCAACTAGGTCGAAACCAGAACATTGGCGTAACAATAGGGTGGCAATGGCGCGTGGCAGAACAGGCAAAATTCCCTAACTCACTACCTGAGCTGAGGGGGCCCCGGCCCAAGAAGCCGCGAGCAGAGAAAGGAAAATCAAATTTCAGTTGTGCAATTTTGTAAATTAACGGGGCTGGGGCCCTATAGGTACGAAAGATTTGCCTCGGGGCCTCGAGCGTGAGGTGGTACAGTTATGCCGCTGCCTTGTCGAAACTATTATTTAAATTTTTTTGGCCTTAAGTACTATATTATTTGGTGATTTGGGGGCCCCCTAGGACCGGGGGCCCGGGGCGGACCGCCCCTGCCGCCCCCCCCTTAGTCCGCCACTGTCCCTATTGATATGGATTGTATGTTGATACGTACAAGATACTTGTGTTTGACAAGTTGGTGCTTGTAAAAGCTCAGTGGGATCCTGAATGCCACCCCGCAAATATTGCAAGGTATCGGTTTCTGCGCTTTGCAATGGTGCAGTCTGTATCGCTTTTTAGTGCTGCAAAAAACAAATAAAAATGTTACTACTACTACAGCCTATTTGCGTCCCACTGCTGGGCACAGGCCTCCTCTCACCACGAGAGGGTTTGGGCTATAGTCCCCACGCGAGCCCAGTGCTGATTGGGGACTTCACACACATCTTTGAATTGCTTAGCAGATGCGTGCAGGTTTCCTCACGATGTTTTCCTTCAACGAAAAGCTCAGTGGTAATTTCAAATTGAATTTCACACATAAGTAAACTTAGAGGTGCGAGCCGGAATCGAACCCCCGACCCTCTGCATGAGAGGCGGTAGGTCGACCCACTTGGCCACCACAGCTTCACAAAAAAGAATGTTAGGACATTTATATTGTAACTAGCTTCTGCCCGCGACTTCGTCCGCGTGGAATTCGGTTAACGCGTTCCTGCGGGAACTGCGCGTTTTTTCGGGATAAAAAGCCTTTGTCCTTTCCCGGGGTCCCAACTATCTCCATGCCAAATTTCATCTCAATTGGTCCAGCCGTTTTAGCGTGAAGAGGTAACAGACAGAGAGAGTTACTTTCGCATTTACAATATGAATATGGATCTCAAGCCTATGGTCGGGGGTTCGAATCCGGCTCGCACCTCTAAGTTTACTTATGTGCGAAATTCAATTTGAATTTACCACCGAGCTTTTCGGTGAAGGAAAACATCGTGAGCAAACCTGCACGCATTTGCGAAGCAATTCAAAGATGTGTGTGAAGTCCCCAATCCGCACTGGGCTCGCGTGGGGACTATAGCCCAAACCCTCTCGTGGTGAGAGGAGGCCTGTGCCCAGCAGTGGGACGGAGACAGAGAGTGTGTTTTGTTTTGTTGCTTATCAAATCCGCTGGACACGTTTTCAACTGTTTCGCCATATAAGATTGCGCTCCTTACCAAGACACATTCCACACTCCATAGCTTCCGTACTGCATTTTTGTAAAAAATGTGTTCGTAAAGACTCCTTCGCTCGTAAAGTCTAAGCAGTTTTCATTTCCAAGACTCGAGTGATTTAATCAAAGCTCGAGTTCTTTTAGCCTCGTTGGGAACTCAAGTTTTCTTTCAACAGAAATGTACTATTGTTCACTTACCTATACTTTCTACGACACAGTTCACAGGGATATGAGATAGGTTTTTTATGCACGTCCGCATGGTCTACAGCGTTCTTCCTGTGAAAGAGAAAGGTCTACATGTAAAAGCCATATGACAAATGCTTAGAACACTAAAGACATGTAGAGATCTTCTACTATCTAAAGTCCCGCGCCTTCACGTTTCAAAACGCTTCAATTTTTTAATAATTATTTAAAAAGCACCACCAACACTCTCAACGCATAGTTGACGGCTGTCTCAGCACGCACACATGTGTTGAGAGTGTTGGTGGTGCTTTTTAAATACATTGAAGCGTTTTGAAATGTGAAGGCGCGGGACTTTAGATAGTAGAAGATCTCTACATCTGTTAGGATCAAGCAAAACATTGTGCCGATATTCTACCCACAGAATCAGCTATCGATTCTAAGAATGATTTTTAAGGTAATTTGTTTCGAGTTAGTAAAAAAAGAAGTCGTGGTGGCCTAGTGGTTCGACCTAGCGTCTCTCACGCAGAGGGTCGCGGTTCGGTTCAGGCTCGCACCTCTAAGTTTACTTACGTGTGAAGTTCCATTTGAATTTACCACTGAGCATTTCGGTGTAGGAAAACATCGTGAGGAAACCTGCACGCATCTGCGAAGTAATTCAAAAGATCTGTGTGAAGTCCCCAATCCGCAATGGGGACTATAGCCCAAACCCTCTTGTGGTGAGAGGACGCCTGTGCCCAGCAGTGGGACGCAAATAGGCTGCAGTAGTAATAGTAGTAGTAAAAAAGGAGGCCTGCTCCCAGCAGTGGGAGGAAAGTAGGCTGTAGTAGTAGTTGGTAAAGGATCAAGTGAAAGAAACTAAAGTTATTCACCTATCCGTGAAGATTTCTTGACATTCGTTGCAAGTGTACATATATTGATGCCGTAACGACATATGGGTGTCCAGATACTGCAGCCTTGTGAATCCTAGATCACATATACCGCATTTGAATTTATCCTTTTCGTCACTCTGAAACATAACAAATTTATAAATCATAGGTAATGATAGATAGACTTTAACCCGTGGGGGCTTAGTGGTTCGATCTACCGCCTCTCATGCAGAGCAAAGGGTCGGGGGTTCGATTCCGGCTCGCACCTCTAAGTTTACTTAAGTGCGAAATTCAATTTGAATTTACCGCTGAGCTTTTCGGTGGAGGAAAACATCGTGAGGAAATCTGCACGCATCTGCGAAGCAATTCAAAGATGTGTGTGAAGTCCCCAATCCGCACTGGGCCCGCGTGGGGACTATAGCCCAAACCCTCTCGCGATGAGAGGAGGCCTGTGCCCAGCAGTGGGACGCAAATAGGCTGTAGTAGTAGTATTAAGTAGATTTTACACTGGTTAAAAGTACATCACTGATTAAATTAAGATCTTGAATATTTTCAGAAGGGTGTTAGCAAGCTCCTTGGTTTCTTGGAGAAATTAACTTAATTAGGCCTCAAGAATGTTCCCTTAAAATTAACACATATCGACACGAGCACCCTGTAGAGTTGGTTAAAAGTTTCACCTCTTCGTCTTCCAGAGAGTGTTCCGCCCTCAAAGCCTTTATTTTCTCCATAACAGCCTTGGGTAGCGTGGACAGTGTGAACGTCTGCAATGCGGCGGTTATGTTATTTTTTCTCGCTAATGACATTTTCACATTCATGTGGGAAACTTTACAGTGTCTCACGGCATCGTACCTGCAATAGTAAAATAGTATATTTTGTTAGTAGTATAATATTGGGCATTCTGGCCCACCTCTCGTTCGATCGGGCGAAATTTTCGCCCTCACTCACTCGTGATGGTCCAAATGCCCAATATTATTTTGAAAACCTTCACCCAAAATGGCAATGTGCAAAATACGTTCGATTGAGCATTCTGCCCCACCCAACGTAAGAAATAAAAATAAAAAGAACTCCTATGCTCATTTTGAATAAGCCTTTCATGCTTGCAACACGCGCGCATTGGTTGAATATAATCTTAACGAAGTATGAAATTTTTAAAACAAACTCAGAGCTTGCAGTTGGATGTCATTTGTCCAGATCGCAACAATCGTAGTTTTCGTCATGGTGAACTTTTACCTGATACAATTCGCTGTATCATTTGCGGACCATCTAATTGTGGAAAAACTAATTTAACTGTCGGTCTTTTACTGCATGAACAAGGGTTACGCTTCCAAAATGTTTATATATATTCAAAAACACTTTTTCAACCGATGTACCAGTTGTTGGAAAAAATATTGATGTTGGTTCCATCAGTAAAATTTCAAAAATATCATGAAAATGATGAAATACTAAGCCCGCATGAGGCCGAGAATAATTCTATTTTCATTTTTGATGATGTTGCTTGCGAAAATCAAAACAATATAAGGGATTACTTTGCAATGGGAAGACATAAGAATATTGACAGCTTCTACTTGAATCAAACTTACAGTAAAATTCCTAAACAATTAATAAGGGACAACGCTAATTTAATAATCCTTTTTAAACAAGATGATGTTAACTTACGTCATGTTTATGATGAGCATGTTGGGTCCGATATGTCTTGGTCACAGTTTCGGGAAATGTGTGCAAAAATATGGGACATACCTTTTAACTACTTGGTTATTAATAAAGATTGTTCCAGAAATTCAGGATGTTATAGAATGGGATTTGATACATTTATCGTTATAGATTAACTGTGATAGATACTTAATGAGTTCCATTATCAAGAAACTTTTATTGTTTCTTATGATACCATTGAGATCGGACATGACATCTAAAATAAACGAAGAGAAAACTTTAAAGGAAAAAGTAATTCGGTCTGCTGAGGCAATCAAAAAGAAAGTTAAACTGCTTCGTAACATGAAAATCAATGATAATATTATATTGGAATCTGTCTTGAAACCAATAACAGAACCGCTTAATGAAATCGTTAAAAGAAACGATACTAGTAAAAATAATTACTTTAACACTAACGATACTGATTCTGATGAAGATATGTTTAAATGGAAAAAGACAGCAAAAACATTACAATTTAGTCCTAATAATGAAAAGAGAAGTAGCATTAATAATCAGACAATTATACAAAAATCTTTTGATTCCGGTTCAAATGATGATGAAATATCGAATGGTGACGAATGCAGCGATGATGATGATGATGATGGCTCGTCATGTGAAAGCGTTAACAAGGATGGTCTTGAATCCACTGATACATCATTTAAGACAACGGACTCGTTTACATCTCCTCGTGAAAACCCTGCATGGCAAAAGCAATATAATACCACCTTCAACATTCCTTTTGGAATTCGAACAGACCGTGATAAACTAATGCTAGGATCTTATTCAGTTTCCGTTAGTGACAATAAACTCAAATTACAAGGTAATAGTTACAATTTAACACCGGGTTTACATAACTTGTTATTTAAGAAATTACCTGACTTAGATATCATAACTGAAGACGATAAACGATGCTATAAAATGCTGCTACTAGAAACGAATGCCCACAGACGAGATTTTAACCCTAATAAACCAATAAAAAGTAATAAAGGAAAAAAATATTTGTACATAATAAAACCGCTTTTCAAATTATCTAAAGAACGTTTAATAAGCGATAAAAGTACTCATGGTAAAGGCTTACCATCAATGAAAAAAGTTAAACGAGATGTTTCATATGTGTATTGGGATAACCCTAATGAATTAGTTGAAAGACTGAAATTACTCATAGCTTCCCGTGATGCTGGTAACACAGGATTAGACAATGAAATTATATCAATTATTGAAGAACTGCGTGAGGCTGGCTTGGTTAATTAATGATATATATCAGTTATAATATATATATATATATATATATACATATATAGTAGTTTTGGTATCAGTCATAGACGGACTTTGCTTATAAATACCCAAAAATTAAAATGAACATAGACAAATTTGGACATCATGTTCATAAACGTTTACGTCTATGTGAAGTTTCTGAACTTAAAAATAAAACTTTGCTGCGTTCAGATAATGGCGATTTTGATTTACAATCATCAAGGTTAAAGGGAGTAGCAGATCCTTCGTCACCTGATGATGCTGTTAATAAGCAGTATGTTGATCAGCTTGTTCAGAACATTTACGAGAAGAAGCATCTTGATTCTTTGTTTGAAGTTATAAATTCTCAAATCCATCAGCTTGTTACTCAGTTGAAAATGAACTTTTATACAAAAAAGGATATAGATAACATTTTAAATAATATCAAAAATGACAAAAAGACAAGTCGTGAATGAAATCCATAGATCAGCAAGAAAAAATTTCGAACGTCGTCGAGTTATATTAAAAGGAATTGACGATCTATGGCAAGCGGATTTGATCGATTTACAAAATTTTCAAAAGATTAACAAGGGAAACAAATACATTTTAGTGGTTATCGATGCCTTTTCAAAATATACTTGGTGTATTCCTACAAAATCTAAAACTAAAACAGAAATAAAAAAATCATTTCAACAAGTTATAAAGTTAACAAAACGGATACCAAAAAATTTACAGACAGACTATGGAAAAGAATTTTATAATAATGAATTTAATTGTTTCGTAAAAGCCTTAAAAATAAACCATTATTCTACGTATTCAATTAAAAAAGCATCTATTGTTGAAAGAGTAATAAGAACGCTGAAAAACAAACTTTACAAATATTTTAGTTTTATCGGAAATTATAAATGGGTTGGGAAACCTTTAGATGACATAGTCCAATCTTATAACCAAACTGTGCATAGAACAACGAAATTTAGACCCATTGATGTTAATTTAGCTAATGAAGCTAAAGTAATGAGAAACATAGAAAAATCTCATTCAAACGTATGTCATAAATTAAATAAATTCAACGTGGGAGATCGCGTACGTATAAGCAAATATAAAAGCACCTTCCATAAAGGTTATACACCTAATTGGTCAACTGAGCTGTTTACTATAAAAAAAGTTAATCAAACTTTACCAGTAACGTATCACATTGAAGATCAACGAGGAAATATTATACTCGGTACGTTTTATGATCAAGAACTTCAGAAAACCAAATACCCTGACGTTTACCTTATAGAAAAGGTGATAAAAAAAGAGGGAACAAATTATACGTCAAGTGGTTAGGATTGAGTAACACCGAAAACAGCTGGATAGATAGAAATGCTATTGTTTAAATGTAAATACTTAAAGACCCTTGCGCAAGTGTGTTTATCATTCTCATTTAGGATATGAAAGGAAGAGGACTTTTAAATAGTGCTATTAATCATTTGCCGTTTGAATTGCACATACCTGGCTATAATTATTGCGGTCCAGGTACAAAATTACACAAACGACTGCTAAGAGGTGATAAGGGAATCAATGCGTTAGATGACGCATGCATGCAGCACGACATTGCATACGATAAACATTCTAATCTAATAGATCGACACCGTGCAGATTTAGATCTATATAATATGGCTAAACAAAGATTGAAATCGAAAAACGCAGGAAAAGGAGAAAAGCTTGCTTCGTGGTTAGTAAGCAAAGTGATGAAAGCCAAAATTAAAGCCGGTGCAGGAATAAGATCTTTTAAACACTATATTTCGAAGATACGCACTGAATTGAGAAAAAACAAACCTAAAAATAAAGCCAATGTGATCGATCGTGCATTTGTTGCAGCAAAAAAAGTATTCGCTAATAATACAAAACTACGGGTTCCACGTTTAATACCAATTCCGAAATCTGGAGGTATATTACCGCTCATACCTATTTTCGCAGGACTTTCAGCTCTAGGATCTTTAGCGGGAGGAGCTGCTGGGATTGCGAAAGCTGTTGGCGATTACAAAACTGCTAAAAAGAACTTGGTGGAATCAGCCCGTCATAACAAAATGATGGAATCTATAGCTTTAGGGAAAGGGTTACATATTAAACCGTACAAAAATGGAAAGGGGCTGTGTTTAAAAAGATCAAAAAACTGAATATAAGGCTCCCCAGACGTGCTCTTACAAATGTGGATATTTTAAAATATTCGATAAATATTCCTCATTTTCGAGGTGTTTATATGAGAGATAATCTGCCAAAGCATCCAAAAAAAGTAGAATGCGCAATTATAAATTTAGACAGTTCTAAAAACCAAGGGACTCACTGGGTAGCCTATGTCAAATACAACAATTATTGTGAATATTTTAATAGTTATGGAGACCTTCAACCTCCACTAGAGTTAATAAAATATTTAAAAAATCATGATATTTCATATAACTACAACACATATCAAAAGTTCAACACTGTAAATTGTGGGCATTTGTGTTTGAAATATTTAAAAAATTTTTGGAGTAAGTTACCGCTTAAATAATCATGTTTAATAAAAAAAATACCATTCGCACGATGTCTTTCACTTTGTCTATAACGGGATCCTCTTCGGAATTGATTACGAATCATTCGCCCGCTCTTCAGCTAGATGGTGGATATGAATGTGGGCTGCTATACATGTCAACTTTTAACTCTATACCTAATATAGACTACAGAAATAATAAGTTTTATTATGGCAACAATGAGGTAGTAGAAATTCCTGAAGGGTCATATGAGCTTCAAGATCTCGACGATTACCTCAAAAGAAGTCTACAAGGGTGTACCTTTTCATTAACGTGCAATAATAATACGTTAAAGACTTCAATATTGTGTTCTAAAAATGTATATTTTAATAGAAAAAATTCAATTGGTAATTTACTAGGTTTCGGTAAAGAAACAATACAAGCTAATATATTAACAGAGTCCCCCTTCCCGGTGTCCATTCTGTCTACAACTATAGTACGAGTAGAATGTGACATCGTGAGCGGATCATTTGTAAACGGAAAACCAAGCCATATAATTCATGAGTTTGTACCAAATGTTCCACCTGGTTATCGGATCATAGAAACTCCGAAAAACGTTATCTACTTCCCAGTTACACAAAACAGCTTAGGCTCTCTTAATGTACGAATATTAGACGAAAACGATAATTTAGTTAATTTACGAGGTGAAGAGATTCAAATTTATCTACATCTTCGAAAAAATTTTAGATTTCAATAAAAATACAGCCTCGTGCGAAAAACGTTTCAGTACTCATTGTGCCATCAAGAAAAGAAGACCTAAACAACAACAACTTACAAAGGAAAATATTATTTTTTTAAAAAACATAGGTCTGTTAAAATGGGAATACTAAG
The DNA here is from genome assembly GCA_963971205.1 of Aethes cnicana. Taxonomy (NCBI): domain Eukaryota; kingdom Metazoa; phylum Arthropoda; class Insecta; order Lepidoptera; family Tortricidae; genus Aethes; species Aethes cnicana. The sequence goes on from OZ020299.1 coordinate 3,338,864, forward strand.
CTTAACAGAAAATGTAAGTTTTGATAACACGATTGAAAGTTTTGAGTATCATTCGTATAAGCCGTACGTATCAAGTTTTAACCTGAATGATGAAATCCGTATACCTATTAACCAACAAGATCTTTATGTATTGCCTTCGGCGAGTACTTTATACATAGAGGGTACTATTGAAGTAATCAACAGGGAGACGAAAGCGAAAGCGAATAGTGTTCTTTTTACAAATAACCCTATACTTCATTTGTTTCAAGATATTCGATATGAACTGAATGGAATTGAAATAGATAAAATAAAAAATGCAGGAATCACAACAACTATGAAATCTCTTGTATCCATGAATGAGCTCGAAGCATCGATGTCAAAGCTATGGGGTTGGGATGTTGACGGTACAAAAGTTACGCATGGGTCATTTTCCGTATCTATTCCTTTAAATAAAATTCTTGGTTTTGCAGAGGATTATAACAAAATAATAATTAACTGCAAGCATGAACTTATTCTTTTACGATCCAACACAAATTTGAATAGCGTAAAATTGAATACAAATGAATACGTAGATAACATCACCATATCTAAGATTGTATGGCGTATGCCTCATGTTAAGGTTTCTGATCGGGAAAGATTAATTTTACTCAAAAGTTTAGAAAGAGATAGAACTATTCAGATAGCGTTTAGAAATTGGGATCTCTACGAGTATCCGCTTTTACCTAAAACATCAAAACATTCCTGGGCAGTCAAAACCTCTTCTCAAATTGAAAAACCACGTTACGCTATAATTGGATTAAAAACACATAGAAAAAATACGTCTGATAAAGATATAACTCACTTTGATCATTGTTATTTAAGAGATGTAAAATTTTTTTTAAATTCAGCTTATTATCCATACGAAAGTTTAAACGTTAATTTTGCAGATGAAAAGTTTGCTATATTATACGAACAGTATGCTAAATTTCAACAGTCTTATTATAACCGCAGGCAGGCACCATTGTTAGGTCCACAAGAATTTAAAGAAAAATCGCCTCTGTTTGTTATCGATTGCTCAAGACAGTGTGAATCCCTCAAAACTGGTTCAGTCGATATCCGCATTGAATTAGAGTTCGACAAGGACATACCTGACAATACTGCAGCTTACTGTCTAATTTTGAATGATAGTATCGTAGAATACAAACCATTAAGCAATATAACACGAAGAATATCATAATGTTGGAAAATCTATTCGTAGATCTTCAAGGGTTTAAATCATCAAACAATGAATTTATTGTTAAAGAATTTGCATACAGTACAAATGAACATACACAAATATTTTCAATAAAACCTCCATACGCATTTTCTACTTTATCGGAAAAAGAAAAACGACAAGTACGGTGGGTAGAGAAAAATCTTGGAATTATGTGGTGTGAAGGATATATTGATTATAGAGAATTTAAAAGAATGATTTATAATTACTTAGAAAGTAAGAAAATATATGTAAAAGGATTAGAAAAAATTCAATGGATCAAAGATTTGTGCAATAATTGTACTGTAATAGAGTTGGGTGAGCAAGGCTTTCCTAATTTTCAAATTATGTATCAAAAATATTGTAATGACAACAAAAATAAATACAATTGTTTAATCCACAATAAATCTTGTGCATTGAAAAATGTTTTATGTATAAAAAAATGGCATTTTGAAAGTAACTTATAATTTTTTTGCATTTAGATATGATTTTATCATAAAAATTGTCATAAAATAAAAAGATTATACTGTTACTCTCATTTTTATTTTACTCAGTCAAGTCTGTTGACATGTATTTAAAGATAAAAACATTTTGAATACTAATGTGAAAAAACTAGTTAAGTTAAATTGCGAATAAATAAAACATCATAAACAGAATAGTTTTATTTTTATTTTTAGCTTCTACATGAAATACATACTGACTACATATTAAAGAGATCTTAATAACTAACACTATATCCACTCAGTTTTTTTGAAATTTTATTAACTACACTTTCAGCACTATCGATGATCTCGTCGTACCCATCATCTGCCACATATTGTGCACTCAGAATTGAGTTTTCGTCGTCATCACTACCTTTGCTTAAGTCTATTATCTGAATTTTTATTAATCGCGTACCATTTCCAGGTTTGTTATTTACCACAAAAGATGATAGTTGAGGATGGTTGTTTTTTTTTACTACCTTATTTTGTAAACGTAGTTTTGCTCTTCTATCTTTATTTCTTTTCAATCCGCTGTTTTGAATTCTTTTGACTAAGTCGTTTTCCTCTTCAGGAAATGGTTGAGTGTAAGAATCAAATAGTTCGTTCGGAGTTTCAGTCATTTCGAAGATATTTTCCATTTTCTGTAACAAAAAACGTAATTTAATCAGTACAAAATATATAGTTGAAGTTTGACATAAGTACTATACAAAGCAAACTGTAAATTATAGGTTTTTTTTACACATTCCGACCTAGTCTCGAACAAGATAGAGCTTTTACTATGCATACTAGACACCGAAATAAATACATTTAAATAGGTACTATGCGTTCATGATTCTAGTACATACAAACATTCATGCTCAACACAGAAAGTTTGCCCTTGCGAGATTCGAACTCGCTACTTTCAGTACCTACAGGAGACAGGATCACTATCAACTATGTCAATCAGATTTTTAATACAAATACACTTTATAAATATATATATATATAAATAATAGAAAAAATAGCTTACCTAAGGTCAGTTGTAGATACACCGCGATTTGACTTAAATCAGTAGGAAATTCGTGTGTCCAGTTGGCTCTTAATTCGAACAAGTGTAGTTGAATTTGAATATGAATCGTTTTATATCAAATAAATAGCTTGACTTCTTGCATCAGCAAAATTACGCAAGCATGTATCGTGAAAATACACGTGACAACAAAATTCCATTCAAACTGCCATAACGCGGTCATAGCTGAATCAGCTTTGTAGGTGATTGAACTCATAAACAAGTAACAACGTGTTTTGCTGTTTTTGAAATGAAGCTATAACTTTTCGATATTGTTAAACAATAATCGAATAATTACAGGATATAGGTACCTACCTATACAACGCTTACTTCCTAGCTGCGTTCACGTTTTCATGTTTAAGCTTACGCTCTTATGTGCGTGAGAATAGACTTTATCAGATAAGGTATAATAGAAAGAAAACAAATGTTTATAAACCCATGCATTTATTTATTTATAAATACGAAACAATTAACAAATCGCAGTATAAAGCATTTTATTTTCAAAGAAGGATTAAGTTAATATTGTCTTACTACTAATTAAACCAAATTAATATAGTATGAATTTACAAAGTACACAAATATCAGTTTAGAATCAACACCTAACTATTTTAGGTACTTAATGCGTTTTTACTAGATAACCATTATACATATAGATAATTTTCACACACCGACACCTCAATCCCATACAAAAAATTATCTGACCAACTCGAAAAAAAATTAAAAACCTAATAAACATGCTTAATATCGATAACTGATACAGTAGTTAAAATACAGTCACAACGTTTTGCTGGACCCTATATACCTAAATAAAGTTATCAAGGTAAGGTTGTTTTTAAATATTACACTAAAAAATAGACATATGTCCCCATGATTTTGTTGAAATTTTGTCTGATAATATATGTCGTTTGTCGTCTTTGTTAGATAAGGCAACTTTATTGACAGATTGAGTGAAGATCTCGTGTTTAATCGATTTAAATAATATGTTTGCTTTCCGAATTATTTTATCATTAAACAGCACGTCCTGATAGTCATTTAATGTTAACTCTCGAACTGCAGGCTTTTTTATTCCTTTAGCCTTTTTAATAAGAGATTTCTCGCTTTTAATACAGTATAGTTTAGAACGTAGTCCTATAAACTGGGACATGATCTGTCCTCCAAGCTCGTCCTTGAACAACCCAGGTACCTTCTTGTTACGTAAAGGTATATTAAATCTATTTAGGTCATTATAATTGCTTGTGTCAAAAAATTTTAAAAAGCTACTTTTTAAATCATGATAAAAGTCTTCCGTTTCGATTTTATAAATAAAACTGTCAGTATCAGTGTAACATAGGGTAATTCGATCTTGATAGTGAGGTTTCATTACAGAGTAATGAAATTGGTACATATGACTTTTAGATAGTTCTAGTACAGAGAATCCTATGTAAATTGGTTTATCCAAAATTACTCTTTCAGGTTTCATTTGCACGGCAACTAAATTTTCAGATAACACTGTTGCACTGTGAAAATTTGGTTTCGCGATTAATTGGTTGGCAGATGTAAACTTTTTTGTTTTGTTTCGGCTATCGCACCACTTATTTACTAATTTTACGTCTACGCGTCGCTCACTGTCTTCAAGAGTCTTTCCAAAAACAGAGTTATTCATTAATTTGAAAAGATCTTGTTGGAAAGGAGTATTAGCTTTTTTTCTCAGTTCTGTATTTAAATCGATATACTCTTTTAAGAATGGGCTTTGACGGAATCTGAGAACGCGATGGATTTTATGAAGAATCAAGCCATTTTGTAAACATGTTTTCAAATGAACGTAATGAATGACGTATTCGTATTTGTCATATAAATTTGGGGTTAATTTAGAAGTTTTACCTCCTGGAGGAATAAATTTCTGTGCACAAAATGGATAGTCATTATGGCTATGATGTAGATATTTGGGATATAACAGATCAACTTCGAGAATAAAACCAAATTCAGCATCATCCTCCACAGATAAAATATCTAGCTGAACAATTTCATGGAGATCTAGAAAAGTAAAATCTGACATGGGCAACGATTGACTCATACTATATCCATACAAGTTATTGCAATCGATATAAACTAAAAATGAATCTGATTTACTCTTTTCATAACTTTCCATGTATTTGTTATTTGCACGAGCGTATCGAGTCGAACACATACAAATACCACCTCTTATTCCTTTTTGTATCAGCCGAATGATTTCTAATTCAGCTATCAATTCTAGCTTGACTCTCGTTTTTAAAAGCATAGCATCAAACGATAGACTTGGTGCAGTCAAGTAAAAAGCTGCGTCTAAATGATAATTTGACTTGCAAATTTTTCGAAAACTTTCAAAAATATCTGACAAAAGCAAAACATCAGTTTTAATATAGAGATCTGTATATTCACCCATGTTATTTAATTTAAATGTATTCCACACACATTGAGCATGTTGGTAATCAGAATCACTAATTTGCTCTGCAGAAAGAGAGTTAAAAAAAGAAGACTTTTCAGGTAACTGAGTTTCTAAAAATTTATCCCAGCTGGTCATGTAATCGTAAGGATAAACTCCTTTACGTATTAATAAATCAAATTCAATTAGTTTAGGAAAAAAATTTCGTAGATGGAAAAAGTCAGATTTACCTAAGCCCTTTGCTAACTTTTCTAAACTGGCTCCTAGAAATTTAAACGAGTCCACAAATCGTATTTGTGCGTACTGTTCGTTAGATAACCATAAAAATTTTGTAAATGAAATATAGTTTTCCTTGTTTTTAGGTATTACTTTCACAGGACCGGAGCATTTACCCAGTTCTTTGATAAATAAGTGACAATCATAACCTGACAAGTTATGAAAGAATATAGGAACGAATTTCGGTACGCGGAAACGTAAGTTACAATATTGATGGGAAAATCCGCGAAAGAGGCCGGTGAGATCTGAGTGGTCTCTTACTTTATCCAGAAATAGATCTGACTCGCAAATATGACAAATTTTATCATTTTTGTGAGCTAAAGCAGTTTCTTCATCAAAAATCATAGGAATTTCCTTATTTAATATTTTGTATATATCATTAACATGTCTAAACAAATATTGCAAAAACTTAGAAACGCAATCGGGACCACGGTACTGAACAAATCGATTCAGACTCTCATCATGAGAACACACTATGTAATAAGCAAAAGCTGCAGGTATATGAATTTGTTTATTTGAAGTAAAACTACTGGTCGGGTTAGGTTCACAGTTATGGTAGGGCTTAAGAATTGTTTCGAAATCAGCATACACAACAAATGGAACATCTTGTTTTCGCTCAAAATGTTTAAATTCGAGATAAGTACCTTTCTGAGGAAGTACCGTTGCAACCCCACTACAAACATGATTACTAAATCCGAGTTCAGTTGGAAAAAATATCAAACAGTCTTCACAGAAATAAAGCTTAGCATGATGTTTCGTAATCTGACAGCGAACAAGACGCGATAAATTATTAATCAAAACAAAGTGCGACTTATCACCATTTTCGATTAAAAGTAAATTGATCCGATGTTTCCTTTTGTATTCGGATCTATATAGAGGTCCTACAACAGTTCGACGGTCTTTTAACGAATAAATATTAATACAGATATCAATATTATTACGTTCAAATGTTCTAATATCATCGAAAGTAACAGGGAAAGACATATCATCAATTTTCAATAAGTCTTTAAAATGAGGATAAGACGATATTCGCTCGCTGTGTTTTTTAGACGGGTAAAGAGCTGCAACAACACACCAGAGAAAACAGTAATCATCATGATTATGAATGTTAATGCAGGCTTTTTTATTTTTTATGAACTTGGGTAAATCCACGTAAGATGACGCTTTCAACGGCTCATACTTATTAATATTAACTTCTAAATACAAATTAGATAAAAAAGTCCACCCTGAGTCCCTTTCTTGAAATTCTTCGATTTTTTTCTTTATAGTAATAATAAATGATTGAAAAAAGTCTTCAAATTGATAATTTTGATGTACAGCAAAATTTTTCGTGGCAAAAGACTTAATTTCTTGCTTGTTATCCTTGAATAAAAGAAAATTTGCAAAATATTCTAAATTTACTTTAAAACACATGTGTTTTTGAAGCGATTCTTGAAAAACTTTTAACAACTTCAATTTTAACGTGTTCAAAAATGACTCTGGTAAACAAAACTTAAACTCATCAGTTGCCATAATTCTATATGAGGATATGCGACCTTTAAAAGCAGACGAAATTTCAACAATATCATCGTCAAGTTTTACAACCGAATTATTTTTATGTTTATTACTTTTTAGGTGTCCCACCCATTGTTTTCTGTCTATTTTGATTAAACACACCGCGCAAAAAGGCATATTACCTATTTATTTGCTCTAACAACTTACCTTGAGCTATTGCTATCTCTTGTTAGAAATTACTATTATTGTCAAAATAAACAGCTACTTATTTATATAAAAATGAGAGAGAAACACATTGCTAACCTTAAATTATAATTTTAATTACTGCGATTAATATATATATATATATATATGCGTTAACTTGAATTGCAAAGGTATACAATTAAAATAAATAATTATTTAATGTTATTATTAGAATAAAATTTGACGTCGGCGTCAGCGAAAAGTACTTTAATTCGTTTAATAAATTTTTGCAATGCTTCCCATTCAGGCGAATCGTCGTTGATTTGCACCTTAACGGCAAGGAGAGCCTTTTTCCAACGTTCCTCACGTAACTCACCACGAACGTCAGCAGTGTTGTACACTCGTAGCTCGACGAAAAAGTCACCATCGATGTTGCAGGCTCTTTTGGTGGTACCGTTAGGAATTCGATTGGTAATGGACGATTCGACTGGATCTGATAGAACAGGCTTCTTCGTAGGAACAACCTCTTCAGGAAATACTCCGAACACGTCGAAGGGGTTTTTAAACTCTTTTTTCTTGGATGCTGGGGACCTGATAACAAACATTGTGTATAAGAAAACAATTGTGATATCGTTATGTTATTGCACTTGCTCCAAATTAATTTATTTGTAGCAACAAAATACAATTTCATAAATCTCCAATCTACAATCTGTATGTAGGTACACTAAAATTTCAATAAACAATCAATAAATAGAAATATAAAATGAAAACAAAAATACCTTAAAGCTGCTGCCTTTCCTTTTTGAGCAGTTTTTTTAAATTTCGGTGTATATTGACTTTCTGCGCTAACACTTTCCTCTGAATCAGATCTAAAACAGAAAGTACAAAAATTAATTTAAAAACTTAAAAAAATTGGTTTAACTAGCAAGTAAGTTCCTTATCAATTGAAAATGATACCTGGTAGCTGAAGATTTCCTTTTTTTTGCCGCCTTTGATCGAGAGGACGTTTTTGGTTGAACAGGTACACTGTTCGCAACGACGATGTGTTCAAATTCGGAGTCAGACCTGAAATTAAAATAAGATATTAATAAAATAATGCTTATTGTTACAAAGTTAAAATACCTATATATATATAAATGAGGAAAGTAAAGCGTTTGCTTACTTACTTACATTTTTCAGCAATGTATCGAGTGGGCACTAACGTGGAAACTGCTACAGCGTACTGCGTAACGTAGCCTTTGAGCTGATGATGGATGACTTCGTAAGAGTAGACAGTAGAGTTTTGTTCTTTGCACTGCGGCAGCCAAAATTGGAATAGAACGAATTTAGATCGATGGAAAATAAAAATAGGTGATTATTGCTGATTTTACAAAACGAGCCAGGGCTGTCGCGTTGCAAATTGTTCTAACAATAGGTAAGTATTATATTAGTTTTACTCATGGATAATAGATAGTTCCAGCAAATTCAAATATATTCTAAAATACGTGTTATTAAGAATAAATATATTAATACAAAAAACAATCAATTCTCATCACTACAGAGAAACGTGATAAGAAACCCAATGGAAGGTAATTCCGAATAATTAGAAGTTTTACCAAAATGAAAAAAAAAAAAAAAAAAAAAAAAACTAGTATGTCATATATTTAACTCCACATGAAATAAAAAAGTACAACATGAATCTAGACAGAAATAACTGATTGCTGGTAAATTAAAAAAAAAAACAAATAAGAAGAAAAAATAAATACAAAATAAAGATTTTACATACTAAAACTATAAATACCGCTTTTATATCAAATTGTTCAACGCAAAGCCTTTAGTGCCAGCCCTGAAAATGCAACTACTTGCATATTATTTAGGTCGTTGCACAAACATCCTCTGTACGCCATAATTGCGAAATTTTGTCAATGTCCTAATTTCATGGATTTTATGAGTCGAACTTAATAAATAGGTAGGTAATAAATAATTTGAAATAGATTTTTATCGCTAAATATTTAAATAAGTTAAAATTATGTGGACTTATCCCAAATAAATATATTCATAAACGTACCTAATTAATGATTTTAAAAATTAAAGACTAAAAGAATTTAAAATTAATCTTGAACTTTTAACGCGATATACTTGTATATTTCTTTTTCTCTTTTTCTATATTTATTTAGAATGTATTCTCAGAAACGACTCTACCGATTTGGATGAAAATTGGAATATAGGTATTTTCGAAGCTGACAAATCGATCTAGCTAGGTATCATATCTGGGAAAACTCGTTTTTAGCTATTTTCAGATTTGTTCCCGAGCAAAGCTCAGTCACTCAGGTACTCAACGCTTTTATACCAAAAGACGTTCAAATGTCGGAAACATTTTCTTTGTATTATCATTTCTTTATAATCAAACATAAAATAAATAGGTAATAATATAAAAATAATATATTCCTAAGCATTGCAATACGATGTGATTCAGTGTTGTTATGTTTATTTTTTAAAGCGTCATCTATACGCTAATTGCTTAAGTAATGAAATAAGTAGACAAATTAAGTCAATGCACGGTTAGCTACATTAATAAGTGCATGGTGAAGTAATTCAGCGTAGTATCGATAGATGACGTTATTAAGCTCCAATTACGTTTGCCAGAATGCAAAGCAATACATTATTTTTTTAAATGAAACTTAATATATAATCATTAAGATTGTTTTTACATCAACCTAATATGTTTATGAATGATCTTAGAAAACATAATGCAGTATGCATAACATCGTCACAGATGGCGTAATAAATCATAAACATGGTTAAAACTAGTTTTCGTATGTTTTTTAGATTTAAATCATTATATTTTATTCTTCAATTTATGCTAGAAAAATTTGAATAAAAGTGCTTCAATTTTCTTGGCAACATTAAACGTTTATGTTGATGTTTATACAAAAATAAACCTTTGACGTGCATCGCGCTATCGAAGTTTCTAAGTTTGTTGATATATATAGAAGTAACAATCCCTAAATCCTAAGTGGCTGTATGGCTCCCCTGACCGACCGGGGGGATGCGATGCAGTCCCAGTCTGTAATTCTCGACGTGCTGGGCCTGATCAACCCAGTACACAGAGTTTGGCTGAATTTTCTAAGATAATCAGAGGGGTGATTCTGTACTTGTGCGGTGGCTTGTATGGATGACCCCCGTCCCTGGGATGGATGGAAACTCACCCACGCATGTAAAACGCGGCCTTCTGCCGGGGAGCAACTTCCCGGGGGTCCGTTCTTGCAGTGGAGCCTGATCAACTCCATTGTAAGTTATGCAAACACCTGAGTTAACCTGAGTCAAAAGTTTGAGATTACGCTTGCGACGAAGGCTCAGTGGCGCTGCCTCGTGCACACATCGGACGCGGTGTGTGTGTGGTGTTTTTGCCTCTTTATGTAATATTTAAAAACAAATACGCAGAGTTTCGACTTAGTGTGGTGATAAAACAAACGGAATTTGCAAATTCAAGTGTTCTGCGTTACGTTGATAAATTAAAGTTGAATGCAAAACAAGCAATATATCAAATTATTGCACGATTTATGTGTTTTAAGCGTATTCATAATAAGCACGCAAGTGGTGTTACCGATTGAAGTGAGTGAAAGAGAACAATAATGTGATCGGATGGAAACGGACTCGGGTTAGCTTGGTTTGCATCGATCGTTCATTCGTTCTTTGAATAATAAACCCAATGAAACGAAATTTACGGTTTCTGGTGTTGTATCCGGTGTGCGTTACGTTTGATATTAGACATTTGAACCAACACGAGTGAGTGAGATTTTCACCAGATCGACCGAGTGATGGGTCAGAATGCCCAATCGACCGTATTCAAAATAATATTAGACATTTGAACCAACACGAGTGAGTGAGATTTTCACCAGATCGAACGAGAGGTGGGCCAGAATGCCCAATCGACCGTATTCAAAATAATATTGGGCATTTGGACCATCACGAGTGAGTGAGGGCGAAAATTTCGCCCGATCGAACGAGAGGTGGGCCAGAATGCCCAATATTATACTACTTTTGTTGATCTATTAATAATCACTACGTAGTATAAAACAAAGTCGCTTTCTCTGTCCCTATATCCCTATGTATGCTTAAAATCTTTAAAACTACGCAACGGATTTTGATGCGGTTTTTTAATAGATAGAGTGTTTCAAGAGGAAGGTTTTCGTATATAATTTGTTATAGTCTAACGCTCAATTCCCGCGGGAACGCTATAACCGAATTCCACGCGGACGAAGTCGCGGGCAGAAGCTAGTAATAAATAAATAATAAATATCTTGGGACATTTCACACATATTGACCTAGCCCCAAACTAAGCACAGCTTGTATTATAAGTAAGGATTCACAATTAGCCGGAGAAAAATGGCCCCGTCAAAACGGGTTCCCGACAGCTCGGGCACCCGTTTGGCCTTCGTTATAAAGAGGCGTTATTAACATATTGGAACGTATTTTCTAATGTCAGTTTGCTCCATATATTTTGACATATTCTATTAGGCACTGTTCGTCTATATGTAATTACTTATTATAGGTCAATGATTTTGATGCAAGTGCGAAAGGTTCGTCATTTTATCACGAGTCCCTAGTTATGTTAGCGCAAGCGAAAGCGAGCACTAACACTAGGGCCGAGTGAAAATGACAATTTCGCACGTGTATCAAACGACATTTTTTAATACATTTGCGAAAAAAGAAAGAAATAAACGAACAGGATGAAGCTCAAAAATCTTTACGCACTAGTTCATAAAAAACAACTTTAGGCACGCTCACTAGATGTCAAAAAACGAAAAAAAATGCTCGTTCGGAAATGACATACTTTTGACACGTTAAACAGATATCGAAAATAATCGAAATGTTTACTTTGTATGCACCTGTATTAAAAGTAGTATAATATGCAATCAATCCATACTACTGTTATAAATGCGTAAGTAACTCTGTCTGTCTGTTAAGTCTTCACACTTCAACCGCTGGACCGATTTAGATGAAATTTGGTAGGGGTATGGAGATAGTTGGGAGTCCAGGGAAATGTAATGGGCTACTTCTTATCCCGGAAAACTCAAGTTCCCGCGGGAAAGCGAGGAACGAATTCCACGCAGGAGAAGTCACGGGTAGAAGCCATATCCGTTACCAACTGACTGATAACAACGCACAGACAAAACTACTGGTCGTAGGCAAGTAGGTTCCTTGGGGAGAGTAAGGAAGCACTAGGAGAGGTACTACAGCCTATTTGCGTCCCACAGCTGGGCACACGACTCCTCTCATCACAATAGGGTTTGGGCTATAGTCCCCACGCGGGCCCAGTGCGGATTGAGGACTTCACACACATCTTTGAATTACTTTGCAGATGCGGGCAGGTTTCCCCACGATGTTTTCTTTCACCAAAAAGCTCAGTGGTAAATTCAAGTTGAATTTCGCACAAAGTAAACTTGAGGTGCGAGCCGGAATCGAACCCCCGACCCTCTGCATGAGAGGCGGTAGGTTGAACCACTAGGCAACCACGGCTAGGAGAGGATTTCCCGAAATTCCCACGGGAACGGGAAAAAATGGGACGAGGAAAAATTATATGACACTATCCCAGATATAATACTTACAGGCAATAATATTCTTGCTGACATTTTTTGCATGTATATTCGTACATATGCCACTGAGCAATGTGTTTGTTCAATTCTTCCACTGTGGGGTATTTGTTTTTACATACTTGACACTCATGGCCGTCACGTCTCTGAAAAATAGATATTTTTTAATCAAAATAAATCGATACTAATATTATAAATGCGAAAATAACTCTCGTCTGTCTGTCTGTTACCTCTTCACACTTCAACCGCTGGACCGATTGAGATGAAATTTGGCAAGGAGATAGTTGGGGTCCCGGGAAGGACATAGGCTACTTTTTATCCCGGGAAAACGCATAGTTCCCGCGGGAGCGCGATAACCGAATTCCACGCGGGCGAAGTCGCGGGCAGAAGCTAGTCCATAGTATAAATGCGAAAGTAGCTCTGTCTGTCTGTCTGTTACCTCTTCACGCTTCAACCGCTGGACCGATTGAGATGAAATTTGGCATGGAGATAGTTGGGGTCCCGGGAAAGGACATGAATCTAGCCGGCGCGCAACTCGCGCCCAACTCGCCCTTACCGTCATTTGTTTCATCCGGAGATGGAGAGTGGACCGTTGGCCCGCGTACTGGTACACACACATTTACAAGTGTACAGACGTCCTCGCACGCAAACATTGACACTTCATTCGAATTGTGTTCGAAATCGTGCTTTTATAGGCCGAGTCCGCCGTGTGCCGCAATGTAAGGAGATTGACAGTCTATACATATAATGACGGCCACCGTATTCCTACTCACTAGTTGGCGCCTCTATCTACAAGGTGGTGGCTGTCAATGTCAACGTTGTGTCATTCCATACAATAGTGTCAATTTCACTGTGACAATTGACGTTTCGGAGACCTCAGTGTTGCCAATTTAGCGTGTAATGTGGCACATAATCTGCTAAATTATACATGGTGGGTCGGAAACTATGGCAAATAATTAACCCACAGTATCGGCTATCGATTCTGAGTATAATGTATAGGTCTTTAATTTTTTTTGAGTTGGTAAAAAAATATTTTGTATGGGATTCAGGCGTCGCTCGCACAACCAATCCCATATACAATTATTTTCTTTACCAACTCAAAAAAAATCAAAGACCTATACAATATACTTAGAATCGATAGCCGATACTGTGGGTTTGTTTGCCATATTTCCGATCCACCGTGTATATGTATTATTTATAATGCACGTATTTATTTATATCGTTGTCTAGCACCCATAGTACAAGCTTTGCTTACTTTGGGGCTAGGTCAATATGTGTGAAACGTCCCAAGATATTTATTTATTTATTTTTTACTTTAAATTGGCAACATTGCACCTCGCAGGACAGCAAGCGCCTGTAGCGGCGGAATCACTCGCGGTCACCCTCATTGGGTGCGTTCCGAATTGCGCTCACAGCGCTTTGAGCGTATTTCGGGACACTTTGTGAGCGTGCTCACAACGCTCAGGAAATTGATGACGTCATCGATCGACGCTCACGGTGCTCACGCTGCGGGTCATGGGCGCTGTAAGCGCAAACGTCAAAGTGACATTTGACTATACATTTGACAGGACATGATTACTTATTTAAGGAATTTTATATTTAAATTTGCTGTACGTTGTATTATAAATATTTAAGACCTTCGATGAATAGTGTAGCGGTATACGGGAAAACCTAAAAAGGTTTATGTATACTTGCATAAATGTACCTTACATTAATTTTATACCAATAAAACTCTTCTATCTATCTATCTATCTATCCCTATTTAAAAAAAAAGAATGTCAGTTACTAGTGTTGGTGCCGTGAGCGTGCTTATGATCATTCCGAATCAAAAACGCGCTCACACTGTCGTGAGTGTGACAATCAATTCGGGACACTTATGAGCGTTGTGAACGCTGTGAGCGCTTTGAGCGCAAAACGGGACGCACCCATTGTCTATCTACTCTCTGATACTCACACTATTATGAAAAGCGACATGTTGAATCAACTGCGACATATTCTCATGTGTAGTCAAACACATGGAGCACTTATAAAGCGCAAGCGCAAACGGGTATTTCACCTTTCGACGAGCCATTCTCTCTGTCTGCTGCTCCAAATCCAAAACTTTAATGGTACACATATCCAAGGCCTCTACGATCACTCTCGTAGATTGACTCTCAACCATTTTCTCGAGTACATCGACCGGCTCTTTCTCGTTTTCAGGTTCAGTTTTAGGTTTCTTGATGACTTCATTGACGACCGTCTCCGTGTCGCTTTTATCATCGTTCAAATCTTTAAATACGTCGTTTAGATCCAAATCCTCAGGTATCGGTTCGTCAGCGGGTTCCTCAGAGGTATCGTTGAAGTCAACCTCTGTGGCAATTTCATCTAAATATGGCGATTCTGGTACGGGTTCTGGTAATTCTTTTTTGAGCGATACAGTTTCTGCGTCAACGTCCGGTTTGATGTCAAGTATTCTAGTGCGGGTTCGTTCGATGTCTTTCTTAGAGTGCACATCCACTTCTCCGTCTGTGTTTATTGCTAGATAACCGCTCTTCTGAGGGTCCCAGAAGTTGAGAGACGATTCAAGGTTGGTCTTCTTGCGGTTGACTGTGATTATGTCACTGTATGTCACCTGTTGGGAGAAGTTTGGATAAGTAATTTCATACATATTGTGTTTGCATAATTAGATCTGGACATAACTTAGAGATAAAAAAACTGACTTAGCTTACTACTACAGGAAGTGGAAGGAAATTTCTTAATTTATTCCGAAAGTTGGCAACGTTGCATATAGCTGTCAAATGTTTCGCTTATTTTATTAATTTATCAATATTACTGAATTAAAAAAGAAGTAACATTCTATGGTTGAATCTCGTTTTATATTTGTTGGTTAGACATTCAAATGATAAGACGCCAACTTGCAACGGTGCCAACTTTCAGAATAGTCTTAAAAAAATATTTAATAGAATGAATTTGGACTTATAGCTTCTGCCCGCGAATTTGGCCGCGTGGAATTTGGTTATCGCGTTCCCGCGGAACTAAGCGTTTTGCCGGGATAAAACATAGTATATACCCTTACCAGAGAATCTCCATACCAAATTACACCTAAATCGGTCCAACGTTTTACGCGAGAAGAGGTAACAGACAGACAGAAAGACAGAATTACCTACTTTCGCATTTATAATATAGTATTGATAATTTTAACAGTGTGTGCCAAATAACAATTAACACTTGCTGTGCTAGTCCTAATGTTAATCTCAATTACAGTTTTATTCTAAGTTATTATTGATTAAAAGTTACCTGTTTCCTCACAGTCATGATTTCCTTGAGCACAAAATGGGCCCGGCGCGTTTTTCGGCGGAAAGCCATACATTTCTTGATTTGAGTTCGGCACTCCAGGCAGAAGTAATTGGGGTAGCCATCGCCGTCTACGATCTAGAATGAAAAATCAATTTTAATAATTTATTCAGCAAAATTGGCCACATACGGGCACTTTTACACGTCAGAAAATTTAATTAATCTACCGGCACTTCATCATCATCATCGTCATCGTCGTCGTCGTCGTCGTCGTCGTCGTCGTCGGCATCATCATCATCATCATCATCATCATCATCATCATCATCATCATCATCATCATCATCATCATCAACAGCCCATAGTAGTCCACTGCTGGACATAGGCCTCACCCAATGCCGCCAATGAGCTCTGTCCAAGGCGTGCCGCATCCAATCTACACCGGCCACCTTGCGCAAATCGTCACTCCACCTGGCAACAGGGCGCCCTACACTTCGCTTGCCTTGTCGTGGTCTCCACTCAAGAACGCGTTTACTCCAACGACTATCCGCAGTTCTGGCGATGTAACCGGCCCACTGCCACTTCAAAGAGCTTATTCTTTGGGCTATGTCGACAACTTTCGTTCTCTGCCTGATCACCTCATTGCGGATCCGATCTTTCAGACCATGCAGTACCGGCACTTGCCAGCCCATTATTGAGAACAAGACAGCTAAACAAACTCAGCGGGAAGCTTTTTTCAAAATTTCAATTATCAGGGGAGTGCAGTAAAGTTCCAAGAACAAATGAAAGTAAGTACTGGAAATGTACGTACACTGTGTCAGCAACTTGTGAACATTGTATACTAATACGGGATCAATGTGGTTTCTTAGTGCCAACTGTGGACAAGATAAGCGACCACAACCAAATTATCTCAGGTTTTTTTTTTTTTTTACATTCTTTATTTTTTTTTATTGATTATATCCCAAAGCCTATCAGAATAAGAGTAGGCCCGTACCGAGCAGAGGGATGTAATATACCCTTGTGGTACTACGGTGAACTTATCAATCTTAAAATTTAGATTTTATATAAATAAGAAGGCTTTTATAAATATAAGGCTTGATGAGAATATTTAGTGCAAAAAGATAGTGAAATATGTGCATATAACTCAAAGTGAATACAGTGAACATTTATTTAAAACTATATTTAAAAAAAAAGGACTATACTGAACATTGTGATATAGGCATACCAGCACCAGATTGCTGCTCGCCTATTATTCGAATAATAATAATAATAATAATAATAAGAAACATCTAGATTACAGCCGTGGTGGCCTAGTGGTTCAACCTACCGCCTCTCATGCAGAGGATTGGGGGTTAGATTCCGGCTCGCACCTCTAAGTTTACTTATGCGAAATTCAATTTGAATTTCCCACTGAGGTTTTTCGGTGAAGGAAAACATCGTGAGGAAACCTGCATGCATCTGCGAAGTAATTCAAAGATGTGTGTGAAGTCCCCACTCCGCACTGGGCCCACGTGGGGACTATAGCCCAAATCCTCTCATGATGAGAGAAGGCCTGTGCCCAGCAGTGGGACGCAAATAGGCTGTAGTAATAGTAGATTACAAACCGTAAGATCGGTCAAAGTTGAATACACTCTCTTGAAAGCATCTCCAACCTTCTCCAGCTTGCCTTTCACAGTGAGACAGCCCCTGCAGGCTTTTACGTCCCACATCCTCTGAAAGTTACGGAACAACTTTTTCAATATGGCTTGTACATAGAAAATAATGAACGGTACTAGACAACATGATGGTTGTATAAATTGACTGAAAATAATTAAATAGGTACCTACTATGTATATGAATAAACAGACTGCTTATCTAAACAGATAAAGACAGGCGCTGTCCCAGACAAAGTTTTGGAGGGGGGGGGGGGGTCACGAGTACATGTCTTACAGCAGGGAACAAAATCGTACTTTGCTCCCTAGAGAGCAAAATCATACTTTCTTTTATGTTTACTTCTGTTTTTTTTTTTGCGGGGCAGAAATGAAGAGGGAGCAAATTTTGCTCCCTCCAAACGGGGAACAAAGTACTCCTTTTCGAATAGGAGTGAAAAGTAAGTTTTCTATTTAAGAAAGATTAGTTTTACAAAGTCAATTGACAACATAGATTTACAACAATTATAGAGAAATTGTGCTGCACTACAGCACAGTTTATGCAACAATATTTATTTAATTCGTTTTGTACAAGGTATGCCGCCAATAATATGAAGCGCTATGTAAATTATACGTGCGAATGGCTATTACACATATATCAAATTCTTAAGTATGCCTTACCGAACTTTTATCCCGTTATCCTAGTCAATTTCAAAAACCTATACATATTTTCGAACTGAAGTAGTATTATAGCGCGAAAACCAAAATAATAGCCACAGAATATTAAAATTCTATGAACAGGGAAAACCTCATGAGCACAAATTGAATAGATTCTCAACTTCTGCACAGAAACGCAAAATGGCGGAGCACTGATGCGATGGAAAAGCAAAACCAATGCTGCCAAAATAGACGTAAAAGTTAAGATGTATTTTCACGTCAAAAAACGGCGTTTTTATTAGTGGCTCAAACAGTACAAACCTGGCTGAGCTAGATTGCGTCGTATTTTTTCGTTTGTGATAAATAAAACGAATATAGGGCTAATTATATTGAATATTCGCGTTGATCATGTAATTCGTTTCTGAACAATGTATCAAGGAACATAAATGAAGCGTTTATTAGATAAAGAACGACGACCAAAGCTCCTAACCTCAAAATGAGTTCCATACAGGAAAGGCTGCAACTAAAAAGGATTCCCTTGGACACTTGGAATATAAGAGAGCAACTATGTCTTGCGTCGGCTGTGGTTAGAAGTGGCGACCAGAACTGGATGTCGGTGTCCCGAGCCTTTAAAAGCATTGGAGAGCCAAATAGACCTGCAGATTGGTACTCCCAGAAAAGGTAGGTCTTAGCTGGTCCTAGCTGATCCTAGCTGCTAGCTGCTAGCTTAGGTGCTTGATTATTAGTGTACAAACTTTTGTTACTATTGAATAAACTAAAGCAAAGATTTTAGTTACTTTATAGGTGCAACAAAGATGTTTGTTTGTAAATAAACAAAAGTTTGTTATTGTTTACATAATATGTCACAACTTTACACATTATAGAGTTATGACTGTAAAATCGATTCTAATTCGGACCGAGTATTGTCTATACAGTTGTGCTGCCCAATATGGAGTGTTGTTGGAACATGTGGAGACTCCGAAGCGGAAGAAACGGAGCTCCGAAGGGGCTGTGGAGACTCCACCAGAGAGTATCCTTAAGAAGCTTACCCAGGAACGGATTGTGGAGATACAGAAGAATGTTGCTGAAATGAACCAACAATACGAGCAGTTACAGGTAAATAAAGGTTGTACTAGCACACACACAGCAGCAGGTTGGACAGCCGTGGTGGCCTAGTGGTTTGACCTACCGCCTCTCATGCAGAGGGTCGCGGGTTCAAATCCGGCTCGCACCTCTGAAATTATTTATGTGCGAAATTCAGTTTGAATTTACCACTGAGCTTTTCAGTGAAGGAAAACATCGTGAGGAAACCTGCACGCATCTGCGGAGTAATTCAAGGATGTGTGTCAAGTGCCCAATCCGCATTGGGCTCGCGTGGGGGCTACATAGGCCATAAATAGGCTGTTGTAGTAAAGGTTGTACTAGTGCCTAGTATGATGGTATCGGTAACAGATACTTGGAGAACACATGACAGCACCATGGAGGAGTTTGGGTAATGCTTAAAAAGGTCTCAAATAGTGAACTCATTTACCAGTTGGCTATCCCCATGGAAAATTTAAATATTTTTCCTGTAATAAAATGAAGAATAAAGAAATTGTGACTTTTATGTGTTTAGCAAACACATAAAAGTCACAATTTGCAAGCCATTTTTTGAAATTTGGATTTCTGGCAGCCATTTAATAGCAGCTTCTTTTATCTCAATATAAACATACATACATATATAAAATCACGCCTTTTTTCGCATAGGCAGAGCAGAGACCACCACCTTCCATTTGATACGGTAAAATTAAATCAATATAAACAGTCGCATACAAATATTTATGATAAACATACTAAACTGATCTCAACAGTTACTGGTAGTCAAGGCGGCAACCCTCAGCACACCAGGTATTTAAATTACAAGTGAATCTATGTAAGAAAGGCTCCCAAGCATATTCTATATATATCTGTATTACTCTAGAGATCTTCTACTATCTAAAGTCCCGCGCCTTCACATTTTAAAACGCTTCAATTTTTTTATTATTATTTAAAAAGCACCACCGACACTCTCAACACATAGTTGATGGCTGTCTCAGCGCGCACACATGTGTTGAGAGTGTTGGTGGTGCTTTTTAAATTCATTGAAGTGTTCTGAAATGTGAAGGCGCGGGACTTTTGATAGTAGAAGATCTCTACAGAAAACCCATAATCCCAGGGTAAGATAGGGGAAATAGGTAAAATGGTTCCCAATAGAAGAACTATTGCCAGACTGAAACAAGGCTATCCTTTCGTAAATACACTCAACACCAATGAAAACGGGTCACTTTGTATAGGATTTCCCATACGAAGTGACCCGTTTTCATTGCTGTTGAGTTGTTGAGAGAATAATACTCTTCACAGAAAGAAATATCCGAGCTCCGTAACCCGGCGACCTCGGACGAGCACGTCCGCGAGCTCTGGGCCGCCATCGAGGCAGCTAAAAGGGCGCGTGAGAGGGAGACAGCCAAACGGGCCGCCTGGCTGCGAGAGCGAGAGGAGAGGAGAGCCCGCGCTGAGAGGACGTGGCGCCCGCCCGCGCAGGCCCAGAGCGCGCCATGTGAGTTTTGTGTTCATAGTCATCGAAGTTCCATCCTCTTAATTAACTTACGTGCAAAGGCTACTATGACTGTCCAGAACTCAAAGACCTGTACAAGCGCAACACCAACAAGTGTACACGAGGGCACACTGACAAACTGGCTATTACAAGATCCAACACCAACATAGCCAAGAACTTTATCTCAAACCGGATTGTTAACGCATGGAATAAACGACCCGCCGACACAGTGAACTCTACAAGTGTTAACCAGTTCAAGAACAGACTAGATAAACTAACATGAACTCTAACAGTGAAAATATGATTTAGACGCACCACGAATTGCTGCCTGACTAAAATTAAATAAATAAATAAATAAAATTCAATTTAGGAGGCCCCGAAGGGCAGACAGGAACAAAATATAAAATCATAAGAGAAACATCCATACTAATATTATAAATGCGAAAGTAACTCTGTCTGTCTGTCTATCTATTACCTCTTGATGCTTAAACCGCTGGACTGATTTCGATGAAATTTGGTATGGAGATAGTCCCAGGGAAGGACATAGGATACTTATTATCCCGGAAAAACGCAAAGTTCCCGCGGGAACGCGATAACCTGACCGAATTCCAGTGAAGTTGCGGGTACGATCTAGTCACACGGCGGACAGGGCCTATAAAAGCACGATTTCGAACACAATTCGAATGAAGTGTCAATGTTTGCGTGCGAGGACGTCTGTACACTTGTATATCTGTGTGTACCAGTACGTGCGCCAACGATTCACTCTCCATCTCCGGATGAAACGAATGACGGTAAGGGCGAGTTGGGCTCGAGTTGCGCGCCGGATAGATCCAGGCGGGTGATTCCGTGGCCATTCTGTATGTAGTCTATTCAATATTCTGTGTCCAGGTGCCGCTCTAAATTTTCATACAAACATAGGGAGCGCCTATTATCGCAGTTAACACTTATTTCAGGCGTACGCTGCGTTGTATAAAGGTTGTCATTCTAGGTTTACGTTATCTAATCACTACATAGTATAAAACAAAGTCGCTTTCTCTGTCCCTATATCCCTATGTATGCTTAAATCTTTAAAACTACGCAACAGATATTGATGCGGAAGGTTTTCGTATATAATTTGTTATAGTTTAACGCTCAATTCCCGCGGGAACGCTATAACCGAATTCCACGGACGAAGTCGCGGGCAGAAGCTAGTATTGTATAAAATTCTCGTGTCCACAGTGTTTGTAACCAAACTCCTCCGAAACGGCTCGACCGGTGTGTTCAGTAGGTCTGAGAGTAGTAGTTACGTAAGATACTTTTCATACCCAAAAAAAATCCAAGGCGGTACGAAGTCCGCGGGGCCAGCTAGTTTTTTCTATAATATGTTGTCCATCTGTCCACAGCCACCCCGCCACCACCGTCATCACCCCTTCTAACCTCACTTCTGAAGTCTTCCCCCGTAGTCACCACGCCGCAGCACATACCCCATCCAGCTACTGTCGTTGGTAAGTTAATGAGTCACCAAAAACCATCGGAACAGCTTCTTTTTTTCAATTCAATCATTTATTCAGCAAATTAAATAAATAAATAAATAAATATCTTGGGACATTTCACACATATTGACCTAGCCCCAAACTAAGCAAAGCTTGTACTATGGATGCTAGACAACGATATAAATACTTATATAGAGAAATACATACATATATAAATACCAACATCCATGACTCAAGTACAAACATTCGCGTTCATCACACAAAGTTTGCCCCGAGCGGGACTCGAACCCGCGACCATCGGACCAGAAGGCAGGGTCACTACCAACTGGACCAATTCGGCCGTCAAAAATTGGCCACATAGGGGCACTTTTACACGTCAGAAATGAATTTACCAGCGCTTATGATAACACCCGCGACATTGCATACAAGCCGAACGTAAACTGCACACTAAAATATTATGGTGCACAAATACGTGCCGTAGGCCTCCAACAAGACCGGTCTGAGTGTCGCGCCTTGGGGGAGGCCTACTTATGTCCATCAGTAGACGTCTTTCGGCTGTAATGATAATTAAATACGTGTGCATTATAAGTAAGGATTCACAATCAGTTGGAGAAAAATGGCCGTGTCAAAACGGGTGCCCGAACAGCTAGAGCACCCGTTTGGCCTTCGTTATAAAAAGGCGTATTGGAGCATATTGGAACGTATTTTCTAATGTCAGTTTGTTCTGTATATTTTGACATATTCTGTTAGGCGCTGTTCGTCCATATGTTATTACTCATTATAAGTCAATGCTATTAGATATATTGACTTCTATGGTTCTTCTCTCTTATGGTTGCTACACCCAGGGTCATGTGAAATATTCTAATATAAGCCCATTGCGGATTGGGGACTTCATACACATCTTTGAATGCGTGCGTGTCATGCGTGCGCATGCGTGTGCGGTGCAGGTTTCCTCACGATACACGAGGCTGTTATCTCCTTGCCCCTTAGTAGCCACGCCACTGCATTTTGCTTATCAAATTCATTATACCATTAACAAAATCTCCATTTCCCATAGAAACCATATCACCTTCAGCTGGAGCGCCGACCCTCTCGATGCTTCTAGAAAAATCTGGAGCGACCAGCCCTCACGACAACAAGCATGCCGCCATAGAGCACATAAAGAGCCAACTGGTGCAGATAGAGCAACAACTCAAAGGTATTTATAGAACGACACAAGTTAGAAGGCGCGCGATCAAGAATAGACTCTGCGCCAACGGCATAAGTGCTTAAAATCTAAATTTAGCGCTTCCGCATTTGCATATTTTCGTAAGAGCTTTTGTTATACACCAATAAAAATCTACAATCATGAAAATGAAATTGAAAATATTTATTCAGCAAATAGCCCACATCTGGGCACTTTTACACGTCACTTTTAAAAGATTTAACAGAAATGAATTAACTTTTTTTTTATCACTTCGATGACAGCATAAAATAATCAGAAACCTGTAATGAATTTGCAAAGAAATTGTGATCATTCTTAAAAACGAGACCTTTTTATAATATTGAAGAATATTTCGCAAAAATTTTTGATTAATTTTGTTTGTTTTTTATTATTTATTTATTAATATATGTGATACTGTATTTTAGTTTTGTAGTTGTAAGGTGTTTCTGTTTTATTATTGTGTGTGTATATTCTGTTGCATGGAAATTTCTATAATGGCAATAAATTACTGAATACTGAATACTTAGCCGCGCGCCTTCTAAGTTGTATCGTGATATACTAGCTTAAATAACGTATTTACTAGCTTGTGCCTGCGACTTTGTGTCTCTCGAATTTAATTGACTTCCATTCGCCTTTCCATTGCCTGAAATTCTTCGTTAAAGGGTAAAAAGTAACATATGTGCTCGTAAGGTATATTAACATACTGTCAGGTAACGTTGTTTGTCCGTCCGAGAAAACCCGTTCCCGTTGAATTATCGGGATAAAAAGTATCCCAGGATCTCAAACTATCATGATTACCAAATCGATTCAGGTGTTCCGACGTGAAGAAACGACAAACAAACAAACACACTTTCACATTTATAATATTAGTATGGAAGTGTGGATTTATTTATACATCGGTTGGCAAACAAACGATCTCAGAATCGGCTCTAAAGATTTGGACGAAATTTGGTTTTATCTGGGAAAACACATTCTTAGCTATTTTCACCCGAACAACATTCGGTCGCCCGGGTACTTTTCTTTTAACCAGCAAACTCCGCAACTATCTCTTTCTAGCCAACACATCGCAGCCATCTCCCGTCCCGCTCGCTCCCGCCGTCGACATAGACGACATAGAAATAAAGGCAGAAGATGTCTATGCCTTCAGAGACATCGACTTGCATATACCGCCAGTCGCTTCTATGCATAAGGGGAACGCCAGGTTAGTAGTCATAAGTATACTAAAAATGGGACTTAAGAGGGTTTACTCCGAAAGTTGGCAACGTCGCATAGAATGATATATTCCTTTTTAATTCAGCAATATTGAGAAATCAATAAAAACAGCAAAACATTTGAAGCCGTGGTGGCCTAGTGGTTCGGCCTACCGCCTCTCATGCAGAGGGTCGGGGGTTCGATTCCGGCTCGCACCTCTAAGTTTACTTATGTGCGAAATTCAATTTGAATTGACCACTGCGGTTTTTGGTGAAGGAAAACATCATGAGGAAACCTGCACGCATCTGCGAAGTAATTCAAAGATGTGTGTGAAGTCCCCAATCCGCACTGGGCCCGCGTGGAGACTATAGCCCAAACCCTCTCATGGTGAGGGGAGGCCTGTGCCCAGCAGTGGGACTTAAATTGGCTGTAGTTAGTAGTAGTAGTATTTCAATGCACGCGTTCACACACGCTCGGAACAAAAATCCTGCAAAAAAACTGTTTCAAGGCTGGCAACGCACTCGAAATCTTTTTATTTCTTATGTCCACGGGCCGCAGTGACCGCTTACCAGCAGGTGGACTGTGTCAGTTTTCCTACAACATAAAAATAATATTTTCAGGGCGGTGGAGAAACCAGCTTCAAAGAAGGACGACGAAGAAACTGTCACGGCGCCACCGGAAGAAGTAGTCAAGGTAGAAGTGGAATTGGAACCTGTTGAGGTTAGTTTTTGTAGAGACATAGTACATTACTACAGAGGCCGGGAAGGAGGAAGTTGCAGGCCGAGTATTATATACCGGATAGTTACGAGGCCGACAACTTCCGTTCCCCGCCGATGTATGTATAGTGCTTTTCTCAAACATGCAATGAAACAAATAAATAAAATATTATTTTATAGATAATATATTTTGTCTTTTTTACATAAATAAAACTGCGCTACCTATGTAGCAAATATGGTTCATGTTTTTTTAAAGCTGTATTGGCAGAATGTCATAGCGAACCATAGAGTAAATATTGCTTGTAGCTTTTTTAAATGGCGGAATGCCAAGATTCTGTGTCACAAATATATCAAATGGAAATTAAAAAAAAGCAAATTGCCGGCCTAGGCCTGCAACGTTTGTATGAAATTTCATTATAGACCAATTTGTCTAGCCGCGCCTGAAACATGATACTTCCCAGGCTAATAAGAAGAACGTAACATCAATATTTCATTGCATGTTTGAGACAAGGTAATTTATACGCAGGGTTGGGCAGTATTTCAACTAAATGTTTTTGAAATACAAATACGTATTTTGTAATTGTATTTCAAATATGTACTGCTTGAAGAAGTATTTAGTATTTCAAATGCTGCATTCACTTGTCATTTGTATTTAGTATTTCAAATACTCTAAGTTTTAAAATACATTTTATTTATACATGGTGGGTCAGAAAATATGGCAAAGATTTAACCCACCGTATCGGCTATCGATTCTAAATATATTGTATAGGTCTTTAATTTTTTCCATGTCGGTAAAAAATATATTTTGTATTGGATTCAGGCGTCGCTCACACAGCCAATCCCATATACAATTTTTTTTTACCAACTCAAAAAAAATTAAAGACCTATACAATATACTTAGAATCGATAGCCGATACGGTGGGTTAAATCTTTGCCATATTTTCTGACCCACCGTGTATTCTGAAGTCATATAATAATGAAAAACAAAATGTACGCCTTTTATTTATGCATTTGCGAGGTTATTTCAATCTGATAAAAGCGAGAAATATGGGTTTTGGCCAGATTAAGCTCCATCGCGCTGTCCAAAAAAAAGAACCGCCAGTATGTTTCTCTTTATCAACACCGCAGAATGTATTTTGTATTTGAAATACATTAATTTAAATACTGTAATTTGTATTAGAAATACAATGCTACTATTACAGCCTATTTGCGTCCCACTGCTGGGCACAGGCCTCCTCTCATCACGAGAGGGTTTGGGCTATAGTCCCCACGCGGGCCCAGTGCGGATTGGGGACTTCCCACACATCTTCGCAGATGCATGCAGGTTTCCTCGCGATGTTTTCCTTCACCGAAAAGCTCAGTGGTTAATTCGAATTGAATTTCGCACATAAGTAAACTTAGAGGTGCGAGCCGAATAAACAATGAAGTCAGTATTTTGCCCAACCCTGTTTATAGGGGGTCAAGAAAAACGTTGTGACTATATTTTACCCTCTGCATAGACATAAATAATACTTCGTATGGACCCGGCCTAACGTAGATACATGTTATGTTTCCCCACTTCATTGGTGTCCAATCCAAAGTTAAACTTATATCGTGACCTAAAGCTGGGTCACATTTTTTCAACAACGAGACGAGTTTTTAGATACTGTGTAACAGCTTCGAAAAAAGTTTTTTTAAAAACGCTTATTGTCACGCACGCTCGGTGACAGAACTTTGGATTGGACACCGTGGAAGTGGGGACATATTACGTGTACGTTAGACCGGGTCTATATTATTTACGTCTATGACCCTCTGATTCAGCTATCGATTGTAAGCATGTTTTTTGAGGTTTGGGCTTGTGCACAAATCAATTGGACTATTCTTGTTTATTTAGGTACAAACGGTCGAGGTAGAAAAAAATCCTGAGGAGGAGGTGCCAATAGAAAATATTACGGTATTTATTTTTATTTTTTTAAAAAAAGGCCTTCGGCTTGAGTTTGTTGCGGCGCTTCTTCTCAAGCAATGGGTCTAGGAAACGTTGGTAAATTCTTTTTCTGACGTGTAAAAGTGCCGCTATGTGGCCAATTTGCTGAATAAATGATTGAATTGAATTGAATTTATTTAAGGTGGGCTCCGAAGGTTATGTTTATGATTTCTCTGCGTGATACAATTAGAAATGACTAGCTTCTGCCCGCGACTTCGCCCGCGTGGAATTCGGTTATCGCGTTCCCGCGGGAAATATGCGATTTTCCGGAATAAAAAGTAGCCTATGTCCTTTCCCGGGACCCCAACTATCTCCATGCCAAATTTCATCCCAATCGATCCAGCGGTTGAAGCGTGAAGACGTAACAGACAGACAGACAGAGTTACTTTCGCATTTATAATATTAACTAGCTTCTGCCCGCGACTTCGCCCGCGTGGAATTCGGTTATCGCGCTCCCGCGGGAATCATACCTATGTCCTTTCCCGGGACCCCGACTATCTCCATGCCAAATTTCATCCCAATCGATCCAGCGGTTGAAGCGTGAAGACGTAACAGACAGACAGACAGACAGAGTTACTTTCGCATTTATAATATTAATATGGATATGAATGCTCGTGCATTAGGGTAGCATTCCACTTATGATATTTCTTTATGAGATATGCCTTGCCGACAAAGCCCTAAGATTTGTAAGTAAGTAAAAATTGTTTATTCAGCTAATACAATGATAAAATATGACATAGAAATGACTCCTACTTAGTATACACGGTGGGTCAGAAAATATGGCAAATAATTAACCCACAGTATCGGCTATCGATTCTAAGTATATTGTATAGGTCTTTAATTTTTTTCAAGTTGGTAAAAAAAAATATTTTGTATAGGATTCAGGCGTCGCTCACACAACCAATCCCATATACAATAATTTTTTTTACCAACTCAAAAAAAATTAAAGACCTATACAATATACTTAGAATCGATAGCCGATACTGTGGGTTAATTATTTGGCATATTTTCTGACCCACCGTGTATATTTGTGTCAGTATGCGGAGCATTGCTCGTAGGTCTGATGGCCGATGTGGCCAGAAAGTTCTCCAAAGATAGGCCTCCCATTAGGCCCCTAAAAATGTTAGCAGGTGCAGGACTGCCTAGCCAGTGTTGGGGGAGGCCTGTGTCCAGCAGTGGACGTCTTTTGGCCTGATGAATATGACACGTGACCTCGTTTTGTTTACATTACACCACTGCTGCCTCACTAGTTGGCGCCACTGTCTATAAGGTGTTGGCTGTCAATGTCAAAGTTTGTCTTTCTTTAGTGACATTGACACTGGTGGCATTTGACGTTTCGGAGATCTCACTGTTGCTAATATAACTTATACAGGTAGATCAATCTAAGGAGGTTTTTTAGGGTTCCGAAGTCCACAAGGAACCCTTATAGTTTCGCCATGTCCGTCCGTCCGTCCGTCCGTCCGTCCGTCTGTCCGCACTATTGCTCGGAGATGCTTAGTTCTAGAAAGCTGTAATTTGGCATGAAGATACATATTAGTTACGCTGACAAAGTGGTACAATAAAATTTTGAAATATATTTTTTTTAGGGTACCTCCCCTACTCGTAAAGTGGGGATGTAATTTTTTTTCTTGCATACCCCATGGTGCGGCATATTGTTGAATAGGTCTTGAAAAAATATTGTCGGTTTGCTAAAACTATTTTTTGATTAAGTGATGCGTTGGTGAAATATTAAGCTTTAAACTGATATTTTTTGTTAGAGTCACGTGTGTCCCCCCCCCCTGCCAACTAAATGGTGGTATTTGGATGGCTGAAAAAAATCACGGTTGTGGCATATATAACGTAGTTGAAAGGAAAACTATCACAGCTAAGAAAGCTCTACAAACTTACGAGTAACTTATGAAATGATTAAAAAACCAATGATTTTTCTCGAGCGGCAGGGGCGTCGGGCGGGCACGTCATACCACAGGCTAGCTAGATGCTAATAAGTCTTAGAAATGTACTGTGGGCATCGTCAACTTCGGAACCCTATACTTTGCGCGTGGCCCGACACGCACTTGGTCGGTTTTATTTTTTGATCGGGCTTTATATAATTTCCCTGAATTCTTCTATATAGGTGACAGAAGAAACAGTTGTAGAAGAGACGATACCGATAGAAGAAGTACCGCAAACGGAAGCGGAAGTCAAGATAGCCTTCCCGGAAGTCAAGTTCCCCACGCCGGAAATCAAGGTCATACAACCGGAAGTCCAGAAGGTGAGTTTGGTTATTGACCTACATTAGAAAAGGAGGTACTCCATTGACAATGTTTGTATTTTACCAGAGTATTAGTGTTACACCAATTTAACAAGAACTTATTGCCTCATGCTTATGTTATTAACCAGAAGAAGACTTATGTTTTTGGAGAGTATGTATGTATGTTTCTTTGTTATGCTCTGTAGCCTAAACGGCTTGATGAGGTGTCGTTAGATTCGTCTTGATTGTGAGAGTGACACTGGGTGTATTAAAAGTTTGTATGTAGTCGTTTTTTTTTTAAACCAGTTATTATTTTGAATTCGTTATTTGACAAGGTCAATAAAGAAATTATGAAAATAAATGATTAATGAAGCCACACGGCGGACACGGCCTATAAAAGCACGATTTTGAACACGATTCGAATGAACTGTCAATCTTTGCGTGCGAGGACGTCTGTACACTTGTAAATGTGTGTGTACCACTACGCGGGCCAACGATTCACTCATCATCTCCCGATTAAACAAATGAGGGTAAGGGCGAGTTGGGCGCGAGCTGCGCGCCGGCTAGATTCAGGCGGGTGATTCCGTGGCCATTCTGTATGTAGTACTATTAAATATTCTGTGATGAAACTAACGAAATTTATTGTTTTGGACAAGTTTTTAGGATATCTGTGTTGAATAAGCAATTTTGGTTCGTTTAGGTATCACAATGGTTGGATATTCTTGATTTTGATAACAGTGAATGTAAAGTTTTAGTTGTTAATTAACTATTGTTGTTTTAGATCAAAGAGGAGGTAAAAGAACCGGAAGTACCCCCTCCCCCACCCCCACCCGAGCCGCAACCGGAACAGGAAGTGACGGAGGTCGTCGAAATAACAACCGATGTGGTTGAAGAAACCATGTAAGTTATATTTGAAATATGTTATACTAGCTTCTGCACGCGACTTCGCCCGCGTGGAATCAGTTATAGCGTTCCCGCGGGAACTAGGCGTTTTTCCGGGATAAAAAGTAACCTATGTCCTTTCCCGGGATCCAAACTATCTCAATGCCAAATTTCATCTCAATCGGTCCAGCGGTTGAAGCGTGAAGAGGTAACAGACAGACAGACAGAGTTACTTTCGCATTTATAATATTAGTATGGATGTACAACGAGAATTTACCCGCGACTTCGTCTGCAGGGTCTTTCGTATTAAATTTCCAAAGCGCTTTTTCCAGGATACTTTTAAAACCTTTTTGTAGGGATTGTTCGAAATTTTTGGAATTTCTGGGATTGTTGAGCATCTCAGGAATTCTCGCGATTTCTATTCAAAGTCCCTTTCCGGGGTACCTCCAATAGTTTACCGGGATTTTTCGGGATTTCCGGGATAGATACTTTACAAATACAATACAAATGCTGTGCGTAGTTGTAATTGAGTCGCAGACTATTATTGTTTCTAGTTTATTATTATAATGTTTGTAACTATGCCTTTTATAAATATTGGTTGAGCCGTTTTAGCGTGATTACTTATTAACAAACATCTAAACACAAATTTTCTGCTTTAGATCTTTGTATCAATAATAATCTTATTTCTTATATGAATGGTCTTGCATTAGGGTAGCATTCCACTTATGATATTTCTATATGAGTTTAATAGCTTCTGCCCGCGACTTCTTCCGCGTGGAATTCGGTTATCACGCTCCCGCGGGAATTATGCGTTTTTCCGGGATAAAAGTAGCCTATGTCCTTTCCCGGGACTCCATCTCCTTGCCAAAATTCATCTCAATCGGTCCAGCGGTTGAAGCGTGAAGAGGTAAATGACAGACAGATAGACAGACAGAGTTACTTTCGCATTGATAATATTAATATGGATATGCTCGTGCATAAAGGTAGCATTCTACTTATGATATTTCTTTATGAGATATGCCTTTGATGACTTCTATGCCAGCGATTTCATCGGCTCACCTTCAAAGCATCTGTATTTCGCCAGCATCCCTCCCCCCACCCCGGAGGCCCCCGAGGCCCCGGAGGCCCCCCCGCAGCCCCCCCTGCCGCCGGAGGAGCCCACAGTTTTGGAAGTATTGGACCCGGATAGCATCCCTATGCCGAGTGAACCGGCGCCTGATGACGTTGTTATAGGTAAGTGAAGTTGATTTTTTAAATCTGATGGTAAGTGGTCACTGCAGTCTATGGACATAAGGAATCGTAAGGTTGCTAATTGTTAGACGGACACTGCATTAAGTCTTAGCTTTATATATCCACTAGCTTCTGCCCGCGACTTCGCCCGCGTGGAATTCGGTTATCGCGTTCCCGCGGGAACTATGCGTTTTTCCGGGATAAAAAGTAGCCTATGTCCTTTCCCGGGACCCCAACTATCTCCATTCCAAATTTCATTTCAATCGGTCCAGCGGTTGAAGCGTGAAGAGCGAGTTATAGCGTTCCCGCGGGAATTGAGCGTTACACTAGTAACACATTACATACGATAACCTTCCTCTTGAATCACTCTATCTATTAAAAAAAACCGCATCAAAATCCGTTGCGTAGTTTTAAGATCTAAACATACATAGGGACAGACAGACAGCGAAGCGACTTTGTTTTATACTATGTAGTGATATGGATATGTATATGAATTATGGATTTTTACTAATAATATGTTGTTTGAAGGCCGTTCTCTGACCCAGCATCGTCAAATTGCTCATGTAAGATCATACTTTTCTAAGAAATGGTAAAACATATGTTATATTTGATTATATCATCCTTACACCTTCCCTAAGAAATGGTTGAGGGAGGCGATGGCTGAGATACACGTCACGCTCGTGAACGGGTGCTGTCTGTGGGGTCCGGTCTGTTCATGCTTGCAAGGACGTTTAAAAATAATCATTAGCTTTAAATATATTACTAAGTCGAACATTTTAAGCGAGAGACCTCATCATGTTCTTATTGACATGTATTAATGAACTCTTTTATACATGATGTATTTCATTATTTATTGACATTTTGAGACTGTCGACATCTATGGAATTTATATTTATTTGACAATGGAGGCCATCTCCATATTTTTTTTTATATTTATCTTTTTTTTTCTGGACCCTTGGAGACTATACATCTCTAAGATCTTAGATTTAAGTTTAAGTTAGGGACTATACATCCCTACAATGTAATTTTAGTACGTACCTATATGTATATTTTATACATGTAATGTAAATTTTGTAAATTTTGAAAAAAGGCCTTCTGCTTGAGTTTGTTGCGGCGCTTCTTCTCAAGCAATGGGTCTAGGAAGCGCTGGTAAATTCTTTTTCTGACGTGTAAAAGTGCCGCTATGTGGCCAATTTGCTGAATAAATGATTGAATTGAATTGACATTGACAGCTCTCGTTACACGTTTCACGAAACTTCGCTCGATACAATTTAATTCCAAAGTAACCTCTAACTCGGACCATTAATCCAACTTTACTCCAGTTTATTATATCAAACAGTGTAAAACTAAATATAACAGAAAAATTATCCATATTATATGCTTACATTGACAGCTTTATAAATGCAATGTTTTTAGACGGTATTTTTATAGAAATGAAAACGCGTTAAATACTAACTAAATCGGGCGTTCTGTGCGTAGCGCTTTCTCTTCCACTCGTTGCACGAGTGACAGTGACGGCTGAGCTGGGTATAGGAACGGCGTTGAGTATGGGATTTCGTTTCCCGGGCATACTATAGAATACAGTAAGGGACGCGTGGCTCACAACCTGTCACTATATGCCAATGTTGATGATCTCACTACCCTCGAAACTTTGTCAAAGGTGGCGTGATGTGACCTTGAAGGTCACTAACGCTCTGTCTACCCGGTAAGGGAACATAGGCGTGACGATATGTATGTATATGTTGTTTTCCAGCTATACCACCTGTAGTGGAACAACCACCCTTGCCTCCGCTGCCTCCTTCGCCGCCGGCAGAGGTCAAAGAGGTCCCGGAGGTGAAAGAAGTCGAAGAGGTGAAAGAGGTGGCAGAAACTGTAGCAGCAGAAGAAGTTGAAATCAAGAAGGACGATGATGCGGAGGTGAGCCAACCATTGATCTATTATAAGTAAGGATTCACAATCAGCCGGAGAAAAATGACCCAGCAAAACGGGTGCCCGGGCACCCGATTGGCGCTCAGTAATTTTTACACTTAAGTCTTATAGTGTTAGGTTTACTTTTGTATAAAACATTTATCTTGACACATATTATAAAGAGGGGCTATTTAGCATATTTGGAACGTTATTTTCTAATGCGCGGCGTAATTTGCGTAATTTTAAATGTTTTCCCCAGGACTCGATTCCGCTGAAGGAGATGATGAAAGATGTTAAAGAGGTCTTAGAGGCGACAGAGGCCAAAGAGTCTGACGGTTCGCCTCTCCGACCTAACGCCGACACTGATGACGACACCCCTATGGAGGTAAGTGTTTACATGTCACTAAATAAATAATGGTAGTTTATCTACACTCATGTCATAAATCCTCTATGATGCGTTCAAAAATCGGTAGTAATGACATCCGTTATGACAGCGAGTTCTGTCAAAGCCAATTTCCTGTCTGTGGTCCTACAGTAAAAGTCATTTTACAAAATCGATATCGATACTGTAATGACGTTCAAATTTCAA
This sequence comes from Aethes cnicana, assembly GCA_963971205.1. Taxonomy (NCBI): domain Eukaryota; kingdom Metazoa; phylum Arthropoda; class Insecta; order Lepidoptera; family Tortricidae; genus Aethes; species Aethes cnicana. The sequence continues at coordinate 3,373,043 of OZ020299.1, forward strand.
ACATCTTCCAACAGCAATGGCCGCCTATATTCTTCAGTCAGACTGAACGAAAGTTTGTTCCAAATTCAAATGTCGGCTCCATTTAGTCTATGCTTTTTAAAAATCCAATGTGAGACACTGACCTATTCGAATTGCCGCCATTGTGGACAGATTTTGAAGCATCTTAGAGGATTTATAAAATGAGTGTAGATAAAGTTGTGTATGCAACTGTACATAATTAAGCCTTAAAACACTCGTGCGATATTATTATGAAATTAAGAGGGCAAAAAGATACCACCAAATGAATAATCCTAATGTTATGGGATCTCATAAAATATTGAAAAAAGACGACTTGACATCATTCAAAACAGCTCTGTATGATTTTTTGTGTGAAAAGGCTTTCTATTCGGTTCCAGAGTATTTAAGAAGTGCATGATAGTTTTATTATATTTTTTATGACAGTTTTATTATTTTTTTAGGTAGGCTGTAAATATTTGTATGCCGAATGGCTAGACATAGCGCTTTTCTATGTATCTATAACATCTGTTTTTTTACCTATGTTCCACAAATAAAGTATTTGACTTTGACTCAATTTGTTTGCCATAAATGCGGACGAGCGTGTCGCGCTCGTATCAGCTCACTTAGTCATTTGCGCCATTGCACCGCAAATCTTTAATAGTAACAAGCGCTGTTAAAACTTCTGTCAATATGAAAAAGTCCTGATGATGATGACATAATAAAGGTCCTTAAAACACGAGCGGGGTTTTATGAAACTCGCCTGGCGGCTCGTTTCATAATAATATCGCACGAGTATTTTAAGGCCTAATTTCATTCATTTCAACACTCATTTTATAAATCCTCTAAGATGCTTCAAAATCTGTCCACAATGGCGGCAATTCGAATACGTCAGTGTCTCACATTCGATTTTCAAAAAGCATAGACTAAATAGAGCTAACATTTGAACTTGGAACAAACTTTCGCTCTGTTTGACTGAAGAACATAGGCGGGCATTGCTGTTCGAAGATGTTCTAAATTTGAATGCTATTCTATTAGACAATCGAATTCGATGGTCAAATACAGCTCCATCTCCGGATGAAACAAGTGTCGGTAAGGGCGAGTTGGGCGCGAGTTGCGCGCCGGCTAGATTCAGGCGGGTGATTCCGTGGCCATTCTGTATGTAGTGCTATTAAATATTCTGTGCCCAAACTATACAATTCATGTTCAGATTTAAAATTGTTTTATATCCTTATAGTTGAGCCGTGAAGAAGAAAAGGACGGTAAAAAGAAGAGAGATTATTCGCGGAAGAAGAAATCCGATTCACGCAGTAAGTAGAAATGAATCACGAATCTCTATGTAGCAGTTACATGAACTACTACTACAGTATGTCATGTTAAACACACTAAAAACTGGACCTAATCACGTAAAAAACTATTTATATTTTATGGCCGTGGTCACGAGAAGACGTGAAGGCCGAAACGTCGAAGTAAAATATAAATAGTTTTACATCACCCTTGGCCGTAAAGTGGGATTTTCTGCCCGCTACGCGGAGAGAAAATCTCACTTCTTGGCCAAAACAAGACGTAAAACTTTTGACAAACCACTGGCGGTAATTCGTAAAGCCCCAGATCGCACATTTATGGCCCTCACTTTCGGTTCGGGCCACAGAAACCTGCGATCTGGGACATTTACGAATTCACCACCCTAGGTCTGTAATGTACTATTACATCACCCTTGGCCGTAAAGTGGGATAATCTGCCCGCTACGCGGAGAGAAAATCTCACTTCTTGGCCAAGGCAAGACGTAAAACTTTTGACAAACCACGGGCGGTAATTCGTAAAGCCCCAGATCGCGAGTTCACCACCGTCTGTAATGTACTATTTTACGCCATTAAGTCCCGTTTTTATTTATTTATTTATTTAATTTTAGACAAGCAGCAATTCGCTGATGCGTCTGAATCATATTTTCACTGTTAGAGTTCATGTTAGTAAGAGAGTTTATCTAGTCTGTTTTTGAACTGGTTAACACTTGTAGAGTTCACTGTGTCAGCGGGTAGTTTATTCCATACGTTAACAATCCGGTTTGAGATAAAGTTCTTAGCTATGTTGGTGTGTTTAATATGAGTGTGTATAGCGAAAGTTCGAGACGATGTAGTATGTCATGTTTTAGCGTGTTCGGGGTCAGAGAGCGCGGCCGAAGCGAGCGCCCCCGACTCCCCGAGCGCCAACGACGCGGAGCGGCAGCACAGGCTGTGGAAACGGTCCGTCATGCTCGTCTACAGCAGGTATATTAGATAAGATAAGATAAGATAAGCCTTTATTCCATGCAAACAAATATTAACATTATAATTAATTTTATCTAGTCATATATTATGTCTATGAGTCTATATATGTGTCTAAAATAGTCTATTATGTACATTAACATTTCTTTTACTTTTATTATAAGTTTATTTTAACTATTTTATTTATGTAAAATGTGTAATATTTAATTTAATTTATTTACAGATTTTTGGTTAGTACGTAGGTATGTCATGTTATTTATACAGCTGGTATATTATAATACAAAAATAAAAACCGGCCAAGTGCGTGTCGGGCCACGCGCAAATTATAGGGTTCCGAAGTTGAGGATGCTCACAGTACCTTTCTAAGACTTATTAGCATCTAGCTAGCCTGTGGTATGACGTGCCCGCCCGACGCCCCTGCCGCTCGAGAAAAATCATCATTATAAGTTGGTCGACTATTACTCGTAAGTTTGTACAGCCTACTTAGCTCTGATAGTTTTCCTTTCAACTACGTTATATATGCCACAACCGTGATTTTTTTCAGCCATCCAAATACCACCATTTAGCTGGCAGGGGGGGGGGGACACGTGACTCTAACAAAAAATAGCACTTTAAAGCTTAATATTTCACAAACGCATCACTTAATCAAAAAATGGTTTTAACAAACCCACAATATTTTTTTAAGACCTATTCAACGATATGCCGCACTATGGGGTACGCAAGAAAAAAAAAATACATCCCCACTTTACGAGTAGGGGAGGTACCCTATAAAAAAATATATTTCAACATTTTATTGTACCACTTTGTCAGCGTAACTAATATGCATATTCATGCCAAATTATGGCTCTCTAGACCTAAGCATCTCCGAGCAATAGTGCGGACAGACGGACGGACATGGCGAAACTATAAGGGTTCCTTGTGGACTTCGGAACCCTAAAAACTATGGAGGGTTGAAGTAAAGGAGCGCAATCTTTATAGTTCCAAAAGTGGACACCAAATCGGGTAGGTTGGGGGCGCTGCGGTCGTCACGCCAGTCAAGTCACCTAGGCGGATAGTCTGCAGTAGCGCCTTCAGATGGCGCTGCTGAGGCGAAAACGGTTGTGAGGAGAGTGTGTTTTGTTTTGTTGCTTATCAAATCCGCTGGACACGTTTTCAACTGTTTCGCCATATAAGATTGCGCTCCTTACCAAGACACATTCCACACTCCATAACAAAAACGCTTTTTATTCCTCCTATTCTAAAAGAAGTGTTTTGTTGTCCGTATTATAGAAAAAAGAAGGTAAACCTCGAAGGGCAACCTTCAAACAAATCCGCGTACGCCCGAAATAAGTGTTAATTGCGATAATAGATGTCGCTGCCTCGGTAGCCTGCTTACAAATTTGAGCTCCATGAGCAACATCTAGATGGCGCTGTACAGGCGAAGTATGAAGAGTTGAAACGCCCTGGCTATTTCCGATGTACGCCGTAATGTAAGGAGATTGACAGTCTTATATAATCTCTGGTCTCTGTCCGTATAGAGGGAGGGAAGGGAGGATTTCTGCCCCACTAACACAGGGATAAATGCCGCGTATATTCTGTGAGGCTACACATAGGCCCGGTTCCTACCTATATCCACGAAACGCCTCGTTTTGCCTACGGGCGGTTGATTTTTGACATTTGTTCCATAGAGAATCTGTCAAATTTTAACCGTCCGTAGGCAAAACGAGGCGTTGTTTGGATATAGGAACCAGGCGTTAGTCTTTTCCCCGAGTAACGAACGTGAACGTATGGATTAACAGTATCAGGTGAACCGTCTGGCGCTCCATCAGAAGACAATACAACAACAGGCTATTTGCGTCCAACTCCTAGCAGTTTTTTATTCCTGTAAAAATAACCATAACCAAGCCTATTTACGTCCCACTGCTGGGCACATACTTCCTCTCATCACTCGGGCCGTACACTGTACGGATTAGGGACTTCGCATCCTTAAATTATTTCGCAGATGCGTGCAGGTTTACTCGCGATATTTTCCTTCACCGAAAGCGACTATGTCACCATGGCTTGAATCACCCCAACCCATGCTGACAAAATTACTACTCTAGAAACCCTAAAATGTATGTTTTCAGAGGAAATTAGTTTACTTTTATATTATTTTTCAACAGGTTATGCGCCCACAAGTACGCGTCGTTGTTCCTTCGTCCTATTACGGACGATGAGGCGCCTGGCTACAGTATAGTGATCAAACGGCCCATGGATCTGACCACGATCAAGAAAAACATTGAAGCTGGCAACATCAGGTAATAGATCTTCGATTACAGAGTGATATAGCAAAACACAACTTCGAAGGCGCCCGGCGAAGCACTTAAGCCGTTGACGCAGAGTCTGTTATTGCTTAAACCGCGCGCCTTCTTAGTTAAGTATCTTATAACCCGGTTTTTTTTAATATACTTTTTTTACTTTGTACAAGATGGATAATATGGTCATTGTTGCTCATAAGATATCTATAGGAGGGTCTATTTCTTGTGATAGATTCAGAAATGATATGCACCCACAGTAAAACTAGTAACGGTCTCGTAACTGACATAGCTAGAATGCCTAGTCGTAATAGGTTATGTATACACTTAACACGTTTAGGTCATGTACTTTTTTTAAACCATACATTTAAAAATTCAAAATTCAATCATTTATTCAGCAAACTGGCCACATAGGGTCAGAAAAAGAATTTACTTACCATTTTTTGACTCTACTTTCCCAGTTTTATTTTTTAAATTTATTTACTAATTGACCCGGTGAACTTCGTTTCACCACGGATTCCCATACAAAGTTATCATTCTTTTTAGCTTAGATTTTCTCCGGGTTTTTTTTCTTTCAAAACCTTCCACGATTCTCAGGCAATAAAACAAAAGATAATCAGCCAATTCGATACGACAGTTCTCGACCCTTTGCCTTTGTGTTTTGTATATGGTGTTCAATAAAGAGTATTGTTTTTGTTGTTGTTGTTGTTATATGTTTTTATAAACTTCGTTACCAGAACGACAGCTGAGTTCCAACGGGACGTGTTGCTGATGCTTTCCAACGCGTTGATGTACAACAGCAGCGAACACAGCGTCTATCAAATGGCCAAAGAGCTACACGAGGAGGTAAGTCTTATATTATTAACTACCGAGGAGAACCTCGCGACTTCGTCCCGCGTCGACTTAGAATTTTCGTACCCGATGGTAGAGATCTTCTACTATCTAAAGTCCCGCGCCATCACATTTCAAAACGCTTCAATTTTTTTATTATTATTTAAAAAGCACTACTAACACTCTCAACGCTTAGTTGATGGCTGTCTCAGCACGCACACATGTGTTGAGAGTGTTGGTGGTGCTTTTTAAATACATTGAAGCGTTTTGAAATGTGAAGGCGCGGGACTTTAGATAGTAGAAGATCTCTACTATACATATAGTTGGTTATAGTTATAGAGGTATTGAAAAAACTGGTTTGATCCGTAGAAAACCCGTTCCCGTGTAAATATCGGAATAAAAAGTGGCAAATTTCATCTAAATCGGTCTAGCGTTTGAAGCGTGAATAGGTAACAGAGTTATGGGTTTACACAACTCAGAAGGCGCGTGGATTAAGCAATAATAGACTCTGCGTCAACGGCTTAGTGCTTCACCGCATGCCTTCTAAGTTGTGTCGTGCTTATTATACTTTCGCATTTATACTGTTAGAATGGAGCTTCTTAAGCTTGGTTACGTTTGTTTAGTTTATTTTGTTAGTGTTTTTTTTTCTATATATAAAACATGTTCCCAATATGTAGAAAAAACACAACTTAGAAGCACTTAAGCCGTTGCATCATTATCATCACAATTATTTCAGCCGAAAGACGTCCACTGCTGGACATAGGCCTCCCTCAAAGCGCGCTATTCAGACCGGTCCTGTGCCACTCTCATCCACCGCTCTCCCGCGACTTTTACAAGGTCGTCGCTCCATCTTGCACGTCGCTAATTCGCGTTTCTTCTAAGTTGTGTCAAGCTATAAAAAATGTTTGTTCCAGGCTCAGAACCAGCTGGGCATGCTCCTGGCTGCGCAGGCGCACGCCGGCCTGGCCTCCGCGCCGCCGCGCCGCAAGCGACGCCGCGCCGAATCGCCAGTCTCGGCCAAACGGACTCACCACTAGCTCACACTGTGCAGACGGCACTATACAATTACATGCCCGTACAGTTAACGCATTCACTGCCACCGACGCATATGTGCGTTTTGCTGACTTTCCCGCAGTGCCCTGAACGCACATGTGCGTTGCAATGTTCCCTTAATGACAGATGTGGCACCTGGCGAAAGTTCGTAAAACAGAAGTGGCAGTGAATGCCTTAAGAGGGTTTATCGCGAAAGTTTGCAACGTCGCATATAGCTGTCAAATCTTTCGCTGTTTTTATTAATTTCTCAATGTTACTGAATTAAAAAATAAGTTATCATTCTATGGTTGAATGACGCGTCTCGTTTTATATTTGTTGGATAGGCATTCAAATGATAAGATTACTTTCAATTGCATGGAAGATGCGATGGAAAGTTTTCAAAAGATATTACTTCCATAATACAAAAAAAAATCGTGTTCCTATGATTACTGTCGCAATCCGTACTTAATGTTTTATTCAACCATAGAGAGAGAATTCTGAAATCTGAAAAACCCTCTTAACAGCTTGGTGCAAGCGAGCCTAACAGATCGATTCGAAAGCTCGAATGGATTCAATGAGTGAGTGACAATATCTATGTGTGCGTCGCAAATTGGTTACATACATACAGGTTGTATCAATAACAACTTAACTTGAGCGGTTTGCAATATTAGAGGGTATTTCTGCGCATGTTTACGACTGAAGGGCCAATAAGCGTGCGCGCACCGCACAGCGCCCGCCGCCTTATTTTTGACTTCTGCGTGTCGAAGGTCACCGCTCAATTTCGGTGCCGATGCCTGTAACCGCCAAAATTTACAGAATATAAAGCCATCTTTATAAGAATGACAGTCACACAGTGACAAGTGACATTACTTTAGTTCATTATTCGTATCAGCTTTCGTGAATCTGTCTTTGGAATATAGAGTATGTGGCAGTCACCCAAGATGGACGTTGACGTTTGTTGAGTCTCTCCAATTTTATTTTATTTATCATTCACACCGTACATTTACCTTTATTACCGAACAACTTGCAGGCCTGTGGCCCTTACTTTGATATTGGCGAAGTGTCCAAGACAGAAGCTATTAATTTATATAGAAAAGAATAGAATCTGTCTTTAGTTGTGTGGACTTATCTCGAGTTAGCGGGTAACCAGAGGTTAACGGCTTTGGTTGCTTGCGGCTTCTTTTTGTGGGACCCACGGAAATCCGGGACCTTCGCCCGCTAATGTAAAAAAAATACTAAATATATTTTTTGGATTATTTTGCTTTCCGACTCCCGCGCTGGGGGCCCATGGCATTTTGCTACTTTACCACCCCATTGTTACGCCACTGCTATCTTATTTGTACAAGATAAAATGAACAAAAACAACAAAGATTTAATGTTATTTCTCTATTTGGAGTTTTGAATATAATTGATGTCTGCTTTTCATCGAAAACTAATTAAGTGCAAGTTTAGACTTATAATAAAGATATTTTTAATCACTAAAAAAACGTTGTTTTATTTTTCCAAGTAATGAAAGGGCCACGGAGAGCCCTTAAGGTGATAACTCACGGTTTTATGTAGCCTCTACGATAATAGATGGCGCGGGTGGTAGATATTGTAATTTTCAGGATTTACGCAAAATTCCAAGCCCAAAGGTACACTTTGATGGACTATGCGATTGAAGGGATATATTATACATCTCAATTTCACATAATTATCCGTACATCACCTTTCATTTAGGAAAAAAGGCGACAAGTCTGCCGAGAATGAACTCACGCACACATACTGAGGTAGTGAAACGTAGTGGAAACCAAGGCTTAATTTCGCCGAGAATCACAGAGCTTCTGTGGCGCTGTGGTTTTTGTGATTTCTTTTTATGAAGTATAAATCGTGGAAGTCGTGGGTTCGATCCTCACTTTTTCAACTTTTTGTATTTTTTTTTTCGTTTTTCTATAATAAATATTTGTAAAGGGGAAAAATAAAACTAGTGAAACTTTTGATATATTTTACTTGACATTATAGAAATATTTTTAATCTAGATATGATTATTTATTTCTACTACTATTTTTAATCAAAGGATAAAAATCCGTGTGGATTTCGTTACATTATCCTCCTCCTCCGGCACATACTTCTTGTGGCGGTCTTCCATGTGCAGCGATCTTCGCCCTGGTGCATCGCCGCATTTACCGGCGGCACCTGTTCGGCCTCCTCTCTCTGGGTCTTTTCCCTTCAGCATTTAGTCTCTCCAACTTGTCGGATTTCCACGAGTTATGTGACTGAAGGTAAGCCTAGTGGTTCGACCCACCGCCTTTCATGCAGAGGGTCGGGGGTTCGATTTCGGCTCGCACCTGTAAGTTTACTTATGTGCGAAATTCAATTTGAATTTACCACTGAGCTATTCGGTCAAGGAAAACATCGTGAGGAAACCTGCACACATCTGCGAAGTAATTCAAAGATGTGTGTGAAGTCCCCAATCCGCACTGGGCCCGCATGGGGACTTCAGCCCAAACCCTCTCGTAATGAGAGGCCTGTGCCCAGCAGTGGGCCGTGAAAAGGCTGTGTAGTAGTAGTAGTAGATGTGACCGAAGTATTTGACGATTCGGCTTAGACGAACCATGGACGGATATTGTTGGTCGAGTTTGAGTTCTTTGAGCACCGAGATGTTGGTGCGATGAGCTGTCCAAGGTATAGTATATAATATTATTAACTAAATAGTTGTTACTTTACAAATTCCTAATATTTTGTTATTTTATCAAAATATCTAAACACCTACACGACTGACAGAGTACCTACCTACCTATGATGAGAATGAACATTTGTACTCATGTCATGGATCTTTATTTGCATATGTATTTACACATTTCTCTTTATAAGTATTTATATCGTTGTCTAGTACCCCTAGATCAATAGTGTTGAATTCCAAATATTATTCATTTTATCTTCATCTTTTTATCTTATCTCAGTAAGTATATTGCCACACAGCCACACGAAAATAAAATTGCTACACATTTCTGACAAGTTTATTAAAATAGGTATAACAAAATATATCACAATTTTACACATGATAAGGTTGGTTCTGATTAGCAGTGATTGGTTTCACAATGTCTCTTCGTTGTTGCTCACAGGCCGCAGGTAAATGTAATCTTTCTCTTCGAGAAAGCTTACTTTGTCCCTCCTAGGAAGACAGATCCAAGGCATTCCAGAAGATGTTTGATCTGAAATAGAGACAAAAGTTTACTCGATCACACTCTACGGATAATAATAATAAATCTGGCTATTCAGTTTTTTTAGAGTATCTGTCTGAGATGATATGACAGCGGGTTGTATTGCCGCATTCAATCCTAATGATTAAAAAAATAGCGGTTATCTATATATATATAAAACAAGAAACTGACTGACTGACTGACTGATTGATCAACGCAGAGCCGAAACTACTGGTTGTAGAGAGCTGAAATTTGGAGTGCAAGTTCCTTAGGGAACGTAGGGCAGCACTAAGAGAGGATTTCCGGGATTAAAAGTGACCTATAATCTTCCCCGGGGCTCAACCATTTCCAAACCAAATTTCATCAATATCGGTTCAGCGGCTGAAACATGAAGTGGTAACAGACAGACGGAGTTACTTTCGCATTTATAATATCAGAAGGTATTTGGCATGAAGGGCAGGGACATGGCTACTACCGAGTCGAACGGACGCACTTCACTACCGAAACACAACCGAGACTAGATAGAGATGTTCTACTATCTAAAGTCCCGCGCCTTCACATTTCAAAACTGCATTTTTTCATTATTATTTAAAAAGTACCACCAACACTCTCAACGCACAGTTGATGGCTGTCTCAGCACGCACACATGTGTTGAGAGTGTTGGTGGTGCTTTTTAAATAAATTGCAGCGTTTTGAAATGTGAAGGCGCGGGACTTTAGATACTAGAAGATCTCTACTATAAAAGCTTTGATCACTTTTATTTTTTCACTGATAACACGTTGTGCGTTCGCAAAGTAATTATGGGAATTGGTCTCGCCTGGGTTGACGCGGGCGTCTGGGCAGTCGGCGCGGGCGAAGACTGCGGCGCCGCAGCCGCCGCGGGCGCGCAGGGCGCCTTGCTACCGCACGGCGCGCTCAAGCGCCCTTCAAAGGCTCGGTTTCCTCTCCTTCTCAAAGTCTTCCCTCCGTACTCTTTTCCTTATCTTATTAGATTAGAAAGGAGGGCGTAAGTCATGTCCAATTGCGCTCTTTCTGAGATATCATTCTCCGGGAGTCTCACTATAAACATGTCAGTGTTTTGACTGTCTTGCGGCGTCGAAAATATAATATACCTATACGATGTGACGGGCGGCGACCTCCGTAAGCACTAATAAGGTTTCTACCGACTCCTGTGGCTTTGCAGCCGGAAAGAGTGCCCTGGCCCTCGGCCATGCATGTTACCGGCGTCGAAATATTTCTTTCAGTGCTTCAGTCTGCGACCGTTGAAGCGATTCTATTAGCGCGAACACTCGCTGGAATACAACAACAAAGTTGTCACGCACGGTGGAGTCTTGGTGTAAAATGAGAACACGGTGTGCGGCGAAGCCCTAATCACAAGTGATCGTGAATTCTTCTCAAAAATGTAGCGTGTGCGTTGTGATGGCTCAAAGTTGGCGACTGACTGGCGGCTGGAGTGGCTGGCGCGCGCGGCGCGGGGGCATAGGGTCGGCCGGTAGGAGCGAGGGGGACAGGGCTATTGAGACGCGCGTCTATTCCGCGAATCGGAATGGCAACCGCGCAATGATTTTTATACTTACGAAGTATTATATATGTCTATGCAACCGCGTAATAGTCCGTTTTCTATTGGGAAACAGGTCGAAATTTTGAGTACAGCAATGCCATTTGGTAGGAATGTTATACACGTTGACCTAAGTCCAAAACGCCCGGTAGCCACTTTGAACTCCGCGGCTGGTGGGGGGAGGGGGGGTTAAAGTACAGAGCTCCCGGCGCTCAGAAAAAAAATCCTGGCGGATTAGTTTGGGTTGTTTAGTCAAGTTTGGTGTCGTTTTCAGATAACTAGATGATGCCCGATTCATTCCTCATACCAATTTTTTAGGGTTCCGTAGCAAAATATGACGCAATACTTAAAATAATAAACTTTTAGTAGTAGCGAAATGCAAACAAACCCTCATATTTTCATATTTTTGTATGAAATTTGATTTGTAAAAAATACAGTCTGAAAGCCCATTTAATGCAGAATCTAAAAACATTAACAGTAAGTATATCTTTTATAATTTTCAATGTAAAATAAAATATTGAATGTACTGCGACGGTCGTCAGCGCAGCGTAGGGGAGGGTAACAAGACCTGAAAAACTGTCAATTTCAACGCAAAAAGCTTTCATAATATCAAGAAATTAAAGTGCTTACAATAATATCATACATGTAATAGATATTCTCTTAATTATTATTAATTAAAACAAATGTATTTTTCTCTCTTTACCTGATTTTCTTCTTTTTAATATTATACTAGCGGCGCCCTGCGGTATTACCCGCTATTAAGAAGTAGCCTATGTATTAATCCAGGGCTTCAGTTGCCTCCATACCGAATTTCACCTCGCTTCACGTCACTCCTGCGCACGCGGGATTTTTAAACCTGTGGCTAACTAGTCAAGTGGCATTCAATGTTGCTATTTATATGATAAAAAAATGAATTGGTGGGTTTTCTGGCCCCGTTTTGGCGGTCACAAACCTGACATGTCAGGTGGCAACAGTTTTCGGTACCACTATATAAATTTAGTTTTTAATATGAAATATTATTAATTTTATTACGATATTCATTCCTGTGACGAGCAAACTAATGTAGATTATGGACGCCATCAATTGACTTCATGTTTCCCAATACTTTTTTAATTATTCAACTTTAAAAAAGTCGACATTGGGGTGGGACACGTCAAAAAGTGCTACCCGAGCGGCTTTAAAAAATCATAATAATTACATTTAGCATAATTCACTTGAATTTAGGGATGAAATCTATAATTTAAGGAATATAGTTTATATAGATGCCATTCGAATATTCACAAACAAATATATTTGGCAGTAATAAAATATTGAAGTAGTGGGACACTGTCAAAACCAGGGGGTACAAGTTTGAGTGAAAATGCCCATATAGTAACAAAACTGACAGGAATTGACTACCATGTCAGCTAAGTTCCTTGTTTATTTAAAAACTAAGGATATTTCAGGGGGACCGTGTTAAATTTCATAAATTTTAAGGTATACTCTTTATTCTGGCTAAAAAAATTAAGAAATTAAATATTAGGTCCTTACATATGAAATTGGCGTTTCATATGGCAGAAATGAAAACGATTTTTTTTTATGAAACTATTTTTTTATTTAGTCAAAGTATGTACCATGGCTATCTATGCACTTTTGCCATCTCGAAGGTAGTTCATTGATTCCTTTACTAAAAAAAGTGTGTGAGCGAGAATCAATAAAATCTTTGAAGGCCGTTTGGACAGCCTCGTGAGAATTGAATTTTTTTCCTTGCATGAAGTTTGTGGTATGAGTATGTGGTCGAGCGTTGTCCTGAAGCAGCAGTGGGCTAGATCGATTGACCAGTCTGGGTTGTTTAATGGCTAGCTTTTCCATCATCGTTTGCAATTGTTGACAATACACATCAGCCGTGATTGTTTGCCCAGATCTTAAGAAACTGTAATGGATGACACCGGCACTAGTCCACCAGACACTTACCAGTACCTTTTTCTGAGTCAACTTTCGTTTCGGGCAGAATTTGGCTGGTTCACCTGGGTTCAACCATTGTGAAGAACGTTTCCGGTTGTCGTACAAGATCCATTTTTCATCACAAGTAACGATACGATTCAAAATGCCTTCATTATTGTGCCGGTTGAGAAGTGAAACGCAACACTCGACGCGTGTTTCTTTGTTTGCGTCGCTCAATTCATGCGGTACCCATTTTTCAAGTTTTTTCACTTTTCCAATTTGTTTCAAGTGAATCAAAATGGTTTTATCACTCACACCGAAGCCTGCCGCTAACTCTGACGTGGTTTGCGATGGATCTGCTTCCACAATTGCTTTTAATTCTTCGTTATCAACTTGTGTCTCCGGCCGTCCACGAGGCTTGTTCTGTAGGTCAAAATTTCCAGAACGGAAACGTTGGAACCAATAACGTACCGTATTTTCTTTTGCAGTAGCTTCCCCATACGCATTGTTAATCCTACGAGCCGTTTCTGCAGCACTAGTGCCGAGGTGAAACTCATATTCGTAAATATAGCGATATTTTAAGTTCTCCATATTGTGAACAGAACGATGTGAAAGAAAAACAAATGACGCGATAACAAATAAATTTCGTAATTCGAACACAGAAATACATGGTCTTAAATTTGAAATAAATTTGAATTTGGAATTCCTAGCCGAACGCCACATATTTTGAATCAAAGTTGCCAGTTCGCCAAACGCCAATTTCATATGTAAGGACCTAATACTTTAAAAATAAAACCTGAATTTTCATCGTGGTACACTTTTGAGTGAAAATGCTCACCTAGTCGGGGAGAGTCGTAATTTCTTATAAGAATCGCGATGCAAGTAAGTACCTGAATCAGGTGTATCATCGTTGTTGAAATTCATATTGTTTGATTGATTTATCAATATAGTCCGTTTTCTATTGGGAAACAGGTCGAAATTTTGAGTACAGCAATGCCATTTGGTAGGAATGGTGTACAAGTTGACTTAAGTCCAAAACACCCGGTAGCCACTTTGAACTCCGCGACTGGAGGGGAGGAGGGGGGGTTAAAGTACAGAGCTCCCGGCGCTCGGAAAAAAAATCCTGGCGGATTAGTTTGGACTTTTGAGTCAAGTTTGGTGTCGTTTTCAGGTAACTAGATGATGCCCAATTCATTCCTTATACCAGTTTTTTAGGCTTCCGTAGCAAAATATGACGCAATATATAAAATAATAAACTTTTAGTAGTAGTGAAATGCAAACAAACCCTCATATTTTCATATTTTTGTATTAAATTTGGCTTATAAAAAAATACTGTCTGAAAGCCCATTTAATGCAGAATCTAAGAACATAAACAGTAAGTATAAATTTTACAATTTTCAATGTAAAATAAAACATTGAATGTACTGCGACGGTCATCAGCGCAGCGTAGTGGACGGTAACAAGACCCGAAAAACTGACAAAGTCAACGCAAAAAGCTTTCATAATATCAATAAATTAAAGTGCTTACAATAATATCACACTTGTAATTAATATTCTCTTAATTATTATGAATTAAAACAAATGTGTTTTTCTCTCTTTACCTGATTTTCTTCTTTTTAATATTATACTAGCGGCGCCCTGCGGTATTACCCGCTGTTAAGAAGTAGCCTATGTATTACTCAAGGGTTTCAGCTGCCTCCATACCGAATTTTATCAAAATTGGTCCAGCCTCTTGAGCGTGAAGAAGTAAAAAAAAAACACACGAACTTTCGCCTTTATTAAATTATCAATTTCTTGACCAGATTTATAATAACAAAATAGCTTCTGCCCGCGACTTCGCGAATTTGGTTATCGCTTTCCCGCGGGAACTACGCGTTTTTCCGGGATGAAAAGTAGCCTATGTCCTTTGGGGACCCGAACTATCTCCATGCCAAATTAATATGGATATGGATTTTATATTACAAAAAAAGTGCCTAAAGAAGACGCGATGCAAAATATTTCTTGCCGATATGAATGGGTTTGGCAGAAAGAAGAAGAAACTTGGGTGCCACTGTGGACCCAAAGCCCTCCGGCTGCTCAAGAATGCCTAGAATTAAAAAGATGTCGGTGCGTGAAATCTTGATGTTCCATGTTTCAAACGCCAGCTCAAATGTACTGAGTTATGTAATTGTGGAGGTGGTTGTAAGTAAAACTAATTCACAAAACGTTCTATTATTATTTTTCTTTACTTTTAATAATGTTGCCTGACTACGAAGTCAGGCAACATTATCTGAATTCGTTTATAAATTGAAGATGATTAAAAATGACACTAAAGTAATAAAGGCGAAAGTTCGTGTGTTTTTTTAAAAAAACACATTTGTTTTAATTCATAATAATTAAGAGAATATTTATAACAAGTGTGATATTATTGTAAGCACTTTAATTTATTGATATTATAAAAGCTTTTTGCGTTGACATTGACAGTTTTTCGGGTCTTGTTACCGCCCACTACGCTGCGCTGACGACCGTCGCAGTACATTCAATATTTTATTTTTCATTGAAAATTGTAAAGTATATACTTACTGTTTATGTTTTTAGATTCTGCATTAAATGGGCTTTCAGACAGTATTTTTTTATAAACCAAATTTCATGCAAAAATATGAAAATATGAGGGTTTGTTTGCATTTCGCTACTAATAAAAGTTTATTATTTTAAGTATTGCGTCATATTTTGCTAGGGAACCCTAAAAACTGGTATGAGGAATGAATTGGGCATCATCTAGTTACCTGAAAACGACACCAAACTTGACTCAAAAGTCCAAACGAATCCGACAGGATTTTTTTTCCGAACGCCGGGAGCTCTGTACTTTAACCCCCCCTCCCCCCCCACCAGTCGAGGAGTTCAAAGTGGCTACCGGGCGTTTTGGACTAAGGTCAATGTGTATAACATTCCTACCAAATGGCATTGCTGTACTCAAAATTTCGACCTCTCCATACAAGCATTCCCAATAGAAAACGGACTAATAGTAATACCCTATAGGTACGCGCAAAGTATAGAGTTCCGTTTACCTACCACCTACATAAAAAATATTCATTCTCTCAATTCTAGTAAAATAGGTATGTACTAATTAGGGATACCTATCCAGGAAAATAACAAACACCTCTAAAATATTCCGAATTCATATTCCACTTGTATCATTGTTTGTACCTACTACCAATCTCCAACAACGAGAATACGAATGTCGATCACCCGCTCCTATACTTACCGTTCGGCCAACTCGACGGCTGTACGCGACGCGGGCTATCGGACGTCTCGACGGCGGCGGCAGTAGGTACAGCGCAGGTACAGCTACTGCGAAAGCAAGTCACAGGCGACCGAGCGTCTTTTTGTCACAATTTTATTACAGCCAAAAGAGACTGTGATATCCATCCATACTATATTATAAACATTTATAAATAATGACCCTATAGGTTGGCCGGGTGAATGAACTTCGTATCACCCGAAGGTGATTCCCATACAAAGTTATATTTCTTTTTTTTAGCTGTTCCTGTAGACGTTTCCCGGTAAAAAGTACAAATAGTACATTATTGCAGACGCCGCTAAGGAGCGCATTGCCGGACGCCTTCTTAGTAGGTACGAGTCCGGCAATGCTGTTGCGGCCGAGGTCTATAGGTACAATGCTTTTCTCAAACTGTGAGGAAATACTACTCGTCGTCGTCACCATCATCATCACATCACCATCTCCATCATCATCACATCACTATCTCCATCATCATCACATCACCATCTCCATCATCATCACATCACTATCTCCATCATCATCATCACCACCACCATCAATACCATCACCATCATCACGGTATAGCAAAACACAACTTAGAAGGCGCGCGGATTCAGGCCAAAGAACACCAAAGAATATACAACTGAGGCATTGATGAAAATAGCACGTAGCATTTGCGGGCAAATGCGGGACATTACATTACATTACGTAGGTACATATGATTATAACCACAACAAAATGTCAATGTCTCTTTTTGTTTTTTTTTTTAATTCCTAATTGAGTTCCGTTTTGCACGCCGGTCGAAACATCAATGTGTAAATCTAAATGTAGTAGGTAAATAATAATAAATCATTAGTTTATTTCGCTTGTACCTACTCGTACCTACGATTTATATGTATAACTGACATTGTAGCTAGTATCTAAAGTTTAGATACTAGCTACGTACCGTAGATTCTAAACATTATTCAGGACACAAAACAATTTAATTTTGTAAAATGCCACTTTTCAAATCACAATTTGTATAATCTGGATACCTACTATTATTATTACGCATACGCATATGATCGGTAATTTCATGGTAATTTCACAGCTTATATGTTCTAAAAGCCGTGGTGTGGCCTAGTGGTTCGAGCCACCGCCTCTCATGCCGAGGGTCGGGGGTTCGATTCCGGCTCGCACCTCTAAGTTTACTTACGTGCGAAATTCAATTTGAATTTACTATGAGCTTTTCGGCGACGGAAAACATCATGAGGAAACCTGCACGCATCTGCGAAGTAATGCAAAGATGTGTGTGAAGTCCCCAATCCGCACTGGGCCCGCGTGGGGACTATTATAGCCCAAACCCTCTCATAATGAGGGGAGGCCTGTGCCCAGCAGTGGGACGCAAATAGACTGTAGTAGTAGATTATATGTACTCGTCACCATAACTGTTACAGCGAGCGTGTAGACAGTGCGGGTTTTCTACGCTCGAGTGGTCTACTATCTGGTCAATTTATTTTTGTTTTTTGTTTTTTACCTACAGCAAAAATCAATTTTTATAGACTAACTAGCTGACCCAGCGGACTTCGTACCGCCATAGTTTTCTTTTTGGGTGGGTATGAAAAATAGCTTACGTCCTATTCTCAGCCCTACTGAACATACACACCAAATTTCATAAGAATCGGTCGAGCCCTTTCGGAGGAGTTTGGTTACAAACACTGTGCACGAGAATTTTATATATAGGTACTATCTATAGGTACTATATAAGAGATAAAATGTCCTAAGCAGAGCTCGATCGCCCAGGCCAGGTAGAGATCTTCACTATCTAAAGTCCCGCGCCATCACGTTTCAAAACGCTTCAATATACCACCAACACTCTCAACACATGTGCTGAGACAGCCATCAACTATGCGTTGAGAGTGTTGGTGGTGCTTTTTAAATAATAATAAAAAAATTGAAGCGTTTTGAGATGTGAAGGCGTGGGACTTTAGATAGTAGAAGATCTCTACCTACTTCTTATTATAAGTAGCTATTTTTATTTCTTACATAAATGAATAAAATACTTATAAGAGATAGGTATGATTTATTTCTTCTAGCAGTCTTCTGACATGTCACCGCTCATTACATTTTTTATATCTGATCATTATAAACAACAAAATACTTGTATAGGTACTTACTTACCTATTTCGTTCAATGATTTTCCAACTCATAAAAAGCGATTTACGCGATCAACTATGTAACGGCGGGTTAACGCCATCTTGTGAGCATTCTGGAAATTAATAGGAATCGGACGGACACTAGCACTAGCAGATCAGCTGTTCATAGACCACGACGCCATATTGGCCTGATGCTTACAGTGTAAACGTTCTCTCACACAAGCTTGGTTCGACCGAAATTTTATTGGTTTTGAAATGCTTATAATTATTTTATTCTTTGATTTTTTGCGGTGTTTTTGATCTATGCGCGCTCGGGAAATAATGTAATATTTTATTAGAACGATAAAAGAAACTAAAAGCAGTCGTAGTCGAAGATTACGTGAGCAGTTTTTTGTATGGGGTTCAGCCGTGACGATTCACCTTAAGGGGATGAAATTAGCCGAAGTCAACATTCCATTTGAAGAAGAAAGAAGACGGTGACCCTCATTTGACATCTAGATATCTAATAGTGTAATTTGATGTCGTGACAAGTACCTAAAGGTAGGTCATTGAATGTAAGGGTACCTATACTTAGTTCATGTATAATTTTTTGGTTGTTAGCTTTCGCCGCGCTTCTGAAGTGCGGAGCCTTGTGCAGCACAGCCACTTTGAACCCGGACGGCAGCATTCGCGGAGATGCCTCCGAAACCGCCGTCCTTAAATTCATCATTCATCTAAACAAATGTAGTGTTTGATCCATTCTCATAAATTCAAGCCCGTTTGGAGTTTCTACATTTATATGTAGAAACTCCAAACAAGAAACAAGAAACTGCGGCAGTAATTTACGAATATCCATATCTAAATATATAAAACTCAAAGGCGACTGACTGACATAGTGATCTATCAACGCACAGCCCAAACCACTGGACGGATCGGGCTGAAATTTGGCATGCAGGAAGCTGTTATGACGTTGGCATCCGCTAAGAAAGGATTTTGCAAAATTCCCACGGGAACGGGAAAAAACGGGATTTTTCATTTTAATATTTCTGCGCATACGAAGTTGCGGGGAAAAGCTAGTTAATATTATAAATGCGAAAGTAACTCTGTCTGTCTGTCTGCCTGTCTGTTACCTCTTCACGCTTCAACCGCTAGACCGATTCAGATGAAATTTGGCATGGAGATAGTTGGGGTCCCGGGAAAGTACATGTGCTACTTTTTATCCCGCAAAAAACGCATAGTTTCCGCGGGAACGCGATAACCGAATTCCACGCGGGCGAAAGTCGCGGGCAGAAGCTAAAACAAG
>OZ020299.1:3392975-3443445 GCA_963971205.1 Aethes cnicana
TAATATGGACTGTCACTGCCGATTTTAACTTAATTTGTGGTCATTTTCCAAGACACGTAGCGACTGAACTAATGGCCCTAGAGAAAAAGTTATTCAGCGCAATTTGTAGGGAATTCAATTACAACAAGTTGAAAAATTGGGTATAAAGTATAAACTTTTCACAAATTACCTAACGACATGTAAGAAAATCATGCGGGTTTGTGATGTTTCATTTTTAATGATTATAGTACTGTAGTACGTGGGCAACCGAGCTTTACTCGGGTGAAAATAGCTAAAAATGAGTTTCCAGATATGAGACCCAGCAAGATCGGTTGGTCGTCCCCGAAAGCCCTATATTCTAAATTTCGTCCAAATTGTTAGAGCCGTTTCTGAGATCGCCTGTATACATAAAGAAATAAGCGAATAGCTCGCTTTAAGTAAATGTACGATTATAAAAAGCCAAAGTTCTGTTTTAAATAATGGCGGCATCAAGTGAGCGCGAAAAATAAATGTTGCTAGTGTTCAAAATTCGTTAAATTATTGAAAGTAATTTGACAGCATTGAGACGTTTTTTGGAACCGCTCCTGTAAAATCAGTAAGCACGACACGGCACGCTTAAAAACGTTTCTAATGTGTCAAATACTATCCCATCAACAAAACAGCGCCTTTTCTCTATTATTATTGTTTTATTAAATAATCCATCATACATAGCTGTGAATTTTCAAAATGTACGATAGCGGAGTTAATTCCGAATGCGTGGTTAATTATAATTTATTATTTTGCCATGCCTGTCTTAGCTCGAATCGAAAACTGACCATGGTGGGAGACTATGTCGATGTTTATCGTAAAATTTGCGACAATTCTCGAATGGTAAGTGGGATTTTAAATATTACTCTTTGAATTACATCTTTTTTTAATCTCTTTGCGGTATTTTATTGTTTTTAAGTTTTCAGTAAAGGTCATAAATTCCTATTCAAATGCCCCCCCCTTGAGTCTGTCTTCAAATGCAAAGAGGCCGAAATAACGCAAGAGAAAGTGTTTCGATTACTGTCTACATTACTAGAACATACTCGAACACATAAGAAACTGTATTGTGTCCTTCATTCCTTCATTTTATCTTAAAAACATGAAGTTGTGTGCTAATCATAATTTGAAAATTTCTATAACCTTGATACTCGCAATATCATTGTCGTTTTGTCAACGCAATAATTGTGATTGAATGTAGTAGAAGCTGTAAAGTAAAAGTAGCTATAAATTTATCCTGATAGCCATGGTTCACAAATATAATTAGTTTGTTTAAAAAAAAAGTGTTGTCATTTCTTAGCCACTGACATCACAAATAAATGTCTGCTGGGAGTGCATGGCACTACTGAAGAAAATAAGAGCATTCAAGAAGAAAGTGGACAATGCGCAGAAGATTCTGGACTACTGTGTCAACAAACACGTGAGTTGTCTTGTCTTAAGTGTTTTTGAGATATTTCTGTCTGTACCTGTTAGTGAGAGCGGTGGACTGTATAATAAGTGAGATGATAAAAACAGGAAGTAATGGAAAAATCGGAATTATTTATTATAATACAGAACCTCACTACTGACAATCAAACAATACTAAAAACAAGCTGTCTCTACGTGACAGTCACAATTCTTTAATAGATATAAAATGGCTAATATCGCCAACAGTACCCATGTTAGTATGTGTGTTAAAACTCTCAGAAGGCCATCACAAAAGACCAGCCACCTTAGTGTCCAGCCCAAATATGTGGGTCACACACATATTTCGGCCCTCCGAAACCCCCAATAATAATAAATGTTAGTATGTCCACTTATAACTAGAGAATGACTTGATGGAATGCTAGGAATTTTTTGATGTTGGGAATAGATCATAAACTATTCAACAATATATCCATGATTGATTTGATTAGCATAAAAACCAATAATAATGTTAATTCAGGTATTTTTTTTATGAGATTAAGAAAGGTGTCTAATGATGCATTGCAAATCTATAGATTTGTAAAGCATGCCTTCCTTATCCGAGGATCTCCCGCTAGGTCCCACTATTTTTGTTGTTTTCTTGTGTCCTCTAATGAGGCTGGCATAGTCACTTTAGTGCACTTAAGCCTCTATAAATGTTTCATGATTAAAAAAAAAGAAAGGTTGATATTGAACACATCGCATGCCTGGTGTACTATGGTTATGTTATTATATCTCTAATTTCAGGCCCCACTCCAAGACAGCCTATCAAACCTCACAGTATCTCACACCGAGAACACAACATTTGTGCCAATACTTGACGATGAGCCATTCGAAGACAAGTTAGCCAACATAAAGACAGAACCTATAGACGAAGACTTCACAGACATCTGTAAAGAGTATAAAGAAGAACCCAGTCTATTCAAGATTGAAGATGTGAGGGGACAATGTGAAATTGACGTGAAACCTGTGCTGGATATATCTTGTAAGTATTGGAATCGAACCAATTGGAATTTAAGTAAAAGAAAACAGTTTCAGCAACAGATATAATCTAATTACTAAAAAAACTTCGGATATCAAAATTATTTTAAAAAATTGGGATGTTCACACCAATTTCTTTCATTTGATATGGCACATAAGTACATAGTTTAGTAAGGGAAACGCGGTTTATTTTTGCAATATTCTTACCCCCCATAAGTGGTCTTCACCTTTGGGTCAGTAAATTACTTGTGTGTACCAAATATCAATCCAATTAGTCCAGTAGTTTCGGAGAAATTTGACTATGACAGACAGACACACGAATGATTCCCTTTTTTTCTCTTAGAGGCATGGAACCCTAAGTGTTCATTCTCCATCCCTCCTCCAGTCCTCCCCCTGCGTGGATAAAAAAACACCCAGAATATTGTACATGTAAAATCTGGAATGAACTCCCTGCTGGGGTTTTTCCAGCGATATACAACTTAGGTACCTTTGAGAGGCAAGCGAACCGTGAGCAAGGTCGGCAATGCAATGGTAGCTCTTTCTGAGTTGCTGGTGTCCATGGGCTGCAGTGACTACTTAACACCAGGTGGTCCGCATGCTCGTTTGACAACTTTTGGTATAAAAAAAACATCTCATATATAAAATTCTCGTGTCACAGTGTTTGTAACCAAACTCCTTCCAAAACGGCTCGACCGATTCTTATGAAAGAATAGGACGTAAGCTATTTTTCATACCCAAAAAAAACTGCAATAATTCCGCGGGGTCAGCTAGTATTGATATATTCTTCCAGCGAGTTCAAGTCGCGGCGTGAAGGTGAAATTGGAGCCAGGTTCCCCCGAGGCTTTGGAGGAGCGGAGACACCAGCGGTGGAAACGAGCCGTCATGCTGGTCTTCCGAAGGTGAGGCAGTTTAAGGATATATGCACCTATCAGCCGCCTCCCACGATATTTATTTGTTTATTCGGAGATGAAACAAACATGCATTTGTGTATAATAATGGGGCACATTGTTTCCAGTTCCCGCGGGAATTTCGGGAAATATTCCCTAAACTCCCCAAGGAACCCACATGCCAAATTTCAGCTTTTTACGACCAGTAAATTTAGGGCAAATATCAAAAACGTAAATAATAGTATATTTTGATGCAAGTGCGAAAAGTTTAAAAAAAAAACAACTTTAGGCACGCTCACTAGCTGTCAAAAAACAAAAAGCGCTCGTTCGGAAATGACAAACTTTTGGCACGTTAAACTGGTATCGAAATGTTTACTTTTTGAGCAACTGTATTAAAAATAAATATCCAAATGATTACACAAACTTGTGGATGGAGTCTTTCTATAATTCAATCATTTATTCAGCATAGGGCCTCATACGGGGACTTGGGACTTTTAATGTCAGATAATTAAATGAATCTATCAGTACTTGCTAGCCCGTTGCTGAGAATAAGACAACCAAACAAACTCAGCAGAAAAAATATTCATAGAGATCTGTAGTCACAGAGGCCAGAGCCAAAACTAATTTAGACTATGAACCTTAGCTTATCGTCTTAGAGTTGTATACACAGTAAAAGACAATATAAGTAACACTTAATTAATTATACCACAGAAAAATGATACAAGAAGAGTGGCAGAGTCCATACTGTAGTGCGTGCTCCGAAACCCGGGTTAACACTAGATCGACATCTAGCGTCCAGTGGCTGAACCCCGATTACCCGACCGCTTAGCAGTTGCTGCCGCTACTTGAAGCTAGATGGCGAGACGAACGCAAAGCATATTTTATTGCTGAACAGTTTACAACTTACAACCTGAAGATCTCTGTGTAATGAGAGGATTTCAAAAAAGAGTTCTATATTCTATATCGAGTTATAATATTAGTTGTACATTGTTTAGAAATACACTTTGCGTTCGGCTCGCCATCTAGTTTCAAGTAGCGTAGTTACTGCTAAACGGTCGGGTAATCAGGGTTCAGCCACTGGACGTTAGATGTCGATCTAGTGTTAACCCGGGTTTCGGAGCACGCACTACAGTATAGACTCTGCCACTCTTCATGTATCATTTCTCTGATTATACAAAAGAAACCACTAAAATGCGAAAGAAAACATATTAAAAATACTACTATGTCAAAGATCCCTTGTGAGTAAAGTATTTTCATTTTCGATTATTTTTTACAGACTATGCACACATAAATACGCCACCCACTTCCTGCGGCCAGTCAGCGATGATCTAGCCCCGGAGTATAGTCGCATAGTGCGACGGCCCATGGATCTGACCACCATAAAGAGGAACATACGAAAGGGTGTCATCAGGTACGCCATTCATAGCCACCACAACAGCCTATCGGCGGCCCACTGCTGGGCACAGGCCTCCTCTCATCACGGGATGGTTGGGCTACAGCTATAGTCCCCACGCGGGCCCAATGCGGATTGGGGACTTCATACAGACATCCTTGAAATACTTCGCCGATGCATTTAGGTTGAGATGTTTTCCTTCGCCAAAAAGCTCAATAGCAAATCCAAATTGAATTTCCCACATAAAGTCGAGTCCACAGAATTCCGTTATCCATCCACGGGCTTCAGAGACCACTTACCAGGTGGCCTGAATGCAACCATTTGAATTGCTTCACAGATTTCATCATGATTTTTCACTGAAAAGCTTATTGGTTCAACTTTCAATCCGCTCATTTTCATCACAATATATTAAACTAGCTTTTCCCCGCAACTTCATATGCGCAGAAATATTAAAATTTAAAATCCCGGTTTCTTCCGTTCCCGTGGGAATTTCGGGAAATCCTCTCTTAGTGCTCCCCTACGTTCCCTAAGGAACCTGCATGCCAAATTTCAGCTCTCTACGACCAGTAGTTTCGGCTCTACGTTGATCGATCAGTCAGTCAGTCAGTTCCTTGTTTTATATGTACAGATTAAAATAAATATACATGCTATTTCTTCCGACAATGGTGGTATTTACTGTCGATTTGGTGTGATGTCTTTTTTTCGTATGTAAAATTTTCAAGTGTGTATTTTTTTGTTTCAGAACGACTGTGGAGTTCCAAAGAGACCTACTGTTGATGTTTTCGAACGCGCTCTTGTACAATAGCAGCCATCATGTCATCTTCCATATGGCAAGAGAGTTGCGCGAAGAGGTAAGTTTTAGTAAAAAAAGATAATTAAAAAAATATACAAAAATCTTCAAGGCTTGGAGCATCGGCGTAGGGTTGCCTGTCTGTCGGTTTTGTATAAGGTGTATTTTGGAGAGTGCGCTCAGGAACTTCACGACCTTATACCACCATCTACTTTTTATCATCGGACTACTAGACGACGGGAGGGTTTCCATCCTCATGCGGTTGAGTTCCCCATGAGTCGAACAAGGCGATGCGCTAAATCTTTTCTAGTTCGCACTGCTAAACTTTAAAATTCCCTCCCTGCGTTTGTTTCCCAGTTCCTATAATCTTGGTGTATTCAAGTCTAGAGTTAATAGGCATCTTCTGGGTAAGCGTGTTCCACCTTAGACCTTATCATTACTTTCCATCAGGTGTGATTAGGGTCAAGGAGCGCAATCTTATATGGCGAAACAGTTGAGAATTTGTCCAGCGGATTTGATAAGCAACAAAACACACTCGCCTCACAACCGTTCTCTCCATCTCCCGATTAAACAAACGAGGGTAAGGGCGAGTCGGGCGCGAGGTGCGCGCAGGCTAGATTCAGGCGGGTGATTCCGTGGCCATTCTCTATGTAGTACTATTAAATATTCTGTGGAAAAAGGTAAGGTAAACCTAGAATGACAACCTTGAAACAAATCAGCGTATACCATGAGCCATGTCCAGGGGGCGCTATTAAGGCTACGTACAAAAAATTGAAGCGATACCTGGATATTGCCGACGTACGCAGCCAATACATTGCAAAAGGCGATAGGAAATTTGTACATGGTGGGTCAGAAAATATGGCAAATAATTAACCCACCGTATCGGCTATCGATTCTAAGTATATTGTATAGGTCTTTAATTTTTTTCAAGTTGGTAAAAAAAAAAATTGTATATGGGATTGGTTGTGTGAGCGACGCCTGAATCCTATACAAAATTATTATTTTTACCAACTCAAAAAAAATCAAAGACCTATACAATATACTTAGAATCGATAGACGATAGTGTGGGTTAATTATTTGCCATATTTTCTGACCCACCGTGTATAGACCATATACAATACAAATACTCTTTATTGAACACCACACAATAGAGAAAAAAAGAACAGAACAAAAAAGACCAGGAAAACATGTTGTTAGGTATACAGCAGGCGGTCTTATCGCTAATAGAGCGATCTCTCCGATCTCATATAATTTCCTGATTTCTGATTTTTATTTTATTTTTTCAAATATCGAATTATTCTATGGTAGTAATGTAGTTAAGCCGTGGTGGCCTAGTGGTTCGATCTACCGCCTCTCATGCAGAGGGTCGGGGTTCGATTCCGGCTCGCACCTCTAAGTTTACTTATGTGTGAAATTCAATTTGAATTCACCACTGAGCTTTTCTGTGAAGGAAAACATCGGGAGGTAACCTGCACGCATCTGCGAAGCGATTCAAAGACGCGTGTGAAGTCCCCAATCCGCACTGGGCCCGCGTGAGGACTATAGCCCAAGCCCTCTCGTGATGAGAGGAGGCCTGTGCCCAGCAGTGGGACGCAAATAGGCTGTAGTAGTAGTAATGTATTTATTTGTCCGTCCAGGCGGTGCGTGAACTCACTCTCCTGCTGACAGCAGAAGCGGACGCCGAATCCCCCGAACCGCCGCCGCCGCGCAAGCGACGCCACAGGTAGCGGCTAACTAGCCCCATATGGCTGTATTACTAGTCTAGTAATATGTTAGGTTGTGTCCTATAGTGTTTATTTTATTTTAAAGCTTGTGGTAAAGTTGTGATATTTCTACTCGTGAGGGTTGCATCAAGAAATTTGACGGAGTGATCACCGTTAAATATAGCCGCTAGCTGTCATTTCTATCTCCATTAAAAATTTCGTCTACATCGATTCAAGCGTGGAAAGGTAATATAACAGATGAATAGAGACAGGTTACTTTCGCATTTATAATATTGCTAGTTTTTTTAAATTTCTAAACCTCTGAACCACAGGTAATAAAACAAAAAAACAGCCAAATCGGTAAAGCAGTTCTCGAGCCTTAGCCAGACTAACACACGGCAATTCATTGTATTAAAGACTAGCGTCTGCCCGCGACTTCGGTCCGCGTGGAATTCGGTTATAGCGTTCCCGAGGGAATTGAGTGTTTAAATTATATACTAAAACCTTCCTCTTGAATCACTCTATCTATTAAAAAAAACCGCATCAAAATCCGTTGCGTAGTTTTAAAGATTTAAGCCTACATAGGGATATAGGGACAGAGAAAGCGACTTTGTTTTATACTGTGTAGTGAAGAAGAAGATGTTAATTAACTTGTTCAAATGAATGGTATTTTTATTTTAATTTTAAAATAAATACTATAGGAGTGTAAATTTAGGTAAATGTACATTCGACTCAATGATGAATGTGGTGGATAAAATCGACCTTTGTGTGCTGTCGTGAAAGCTGTGCGTTTTGTATCGTAGAGCATATCGTAGTTATAGGTTCTAAGCATAGAGAAATGATACAAGAAGAGTGGCAGAGCTCATACAGTAGTGCGTGCCCCGAAACCCGGGTTAATACTACATCGACATCTAGCGTCCAGCGGCTGAACCCCGATTACCCGACCGTTTAGCAGTTGCCACCGCTACTTGAAGCTAGATGGCGAGCCGAACGCAAAGCATATGTTATTGCTTAACAGTTTACAACTTACAACCCGAAGACTATGTGTAATGAGAGGATTTCAAAAAAGAGATCCAGTTATTATATTAGTTGTAAATTGTTTAGAAATACACTTTGCGTTCGGGTTTTCGTTCATTACTTTTAGAGAATATCGTGTTCTAGTGATAACTGGCGCGTGACGTCATCTCAGTCAATTCACTCACTCTCGCTAAAGAGCGGGCGCTACGCGCAGAACTATATCTATGCGCAGAAAGAGCTTCACGTCATTTTTGGCTTACGACCTTTTAGAATGAGTTTTTAAATTTTAATTCTGTTTGATATTGACGACTTACGAAAAAAAAGAAAAATACGAGTCTTTTTAAATTGTCCCTACTTTCTAACTAAATAATAAAATAGCAATGTTAAAAACATGAAATGTTGTCAATTAGGTGGCTAAGTAAATAAATAAAAGTTAATAAATCAGTAAATACCTATTTAGTATTCCCTTGGTGGTCAAATGAGCCCACAGACCACTCAGCCCGCGGGCTGAGTTGACCGTACAAATTTGTCTATGGGTGACTTGACCCATCTGTGTTAACTGAGCCCGCGGGCCCGTTCAACCCTTAAATTACCGCTTAGGATCAACTCAGCCCACGGGGTCAGTCGACTACTAGTTTACCGGTAAGGGTCCACTCAGTCCGTGAATATGCAAAGACTTAGGAATGTAACTGGGTCGACGGGTCCCCGCTACGCGGGGCCCCTATTTCTAGGTAGTTTGCCCTTCGGGCGTATATAGATAACTAACGAACCTAACCTACTTCACACCTTTGACCTAACGGACTGAGTAGACCCTTACCGGTAAAATAGTAGTCAACTGGACCCGCGGGCCGAGTTATCCGCAATAAGTGTGGGTCGAGTCATCTACGAAAAAAAAAAGTGGACAATTGAGCCCGCGGGCTGAGTGTCTGTGGGCTCATTTGACCACCAAGCCTTAGTATTCACACTTGCATTAAACTTTCTGTCATATTATTTTGTAGAGATTGCACACCAAGCGAAAATAATTCATTTCAAATTGAAAGCGTTTAAAGCTCTTAGTTTTTAAGTTATCAACTATCATGAAAGTCACTAGCGAATAGGCTTCGATTGTGTTTACACCTTTATCGTGTTTTATTATTTTGTTACTGTAATTTCAAAAGTAAATTTAGGAGTTATTTTTAAATAACATCGCGGTTGTTTATATGTATTGTACGTTTGACGTAATCGTGAAAATGGTTCGTTGTAATCCGTAAGTTGTACATACAATGTGATTTTTAAAGAGGAAATAAAAACGAATAATTGTTATAATGCGACTAGGCAGTTTTTGGTACTCGGTTTGAAGGCATTAATTTTGAAAATATTGTGTAAGCCTATTTTTTTTATAGATTATACCGATAAAAATGACTGAAATAACAAGTCAAACAGTGAAGTTTTGAAAAGTTTTTTATCGCTAGTTTAAATTTAATTCAAATTTTGTTGGATGTATGGCGGATATTCATGTTGAAAACACAATATGTATTAGTAATTACGTGTAAATATTGATTGAAAATGCTTTGTTTTTTTTTTGTCCTGTTAATAGCACAGGGCAGACACGGCCTATGAAAGCACGATTTCGAACACAATTCGAATGGAGTGTCAATGTTTGCGTGCGCGGATGTCTGTGTGCATGCGAGGACGTCTGTACACTTGTAAATGTGTGTGTACCAGTACGCGGGCCAACGATTCACTCACCATCTCCGGATGAAACAAATGACTGTAAGGACGAGTTGGGCGCGAGTTGCGCGCCGGCTAGATTCAGGCGGGTGATTCCGTGTCCATTCTGTACGTAGTACTGTTAAATATTCTGTGGTTATGTGTAATTAAAGATTAAAAATGGTTTGTATTTTTTTTTGTCTTGTTATAGAACGTAAGCTAGTTCTTGTATGAATTTGTAGGACAATCTGTCCCTGTAACCGCCACACTGAGATTGCAAAGTAGCCTACGTAACCACAGTTCCTCGTCCGTAACCATTTCGCGATCAAAAAAGTTCCGCCCTTGTACAGATAGATTCACGCATGGAATGAACGAACGCAATGTCACTTGTCACTGCGTGTTGCTATTTTGTATCTGTAGCTTGAGACGATAACTTTACTCTGTGGTTGTCTACGTCAAATGTCAAAAGTTGTCATTTTCTATATTTTTAAAAACTATGAAAGGACTTGAGAACACGGCAATACAGCCGCACTAATGAGTAGTTCCAGTTGTAAGGTACTACTTCCATGGCAACACCACTGCGACAGGCCCTGCTTGCAGGGCCGTGAGTAGGCCTCTTTATGGTATGTTTACATACACGGCGTTCGAAACGACATTCACGGGCACGAGGGTGTAAACAGGCTATTTTTGAACGCGCTCGTGAATGTGCACGTGAACGCTGTCGGTTTTCGTCAAAGATCAAAGGTGAATTTGATCGTGCTCGGGTACTTGTTACACTGTCGGTGTCGCCGTTCAAAACGACATTCAACGGGCACGTTCACGAGCACGGGCACGCGCGTATAAACGTAGCATTAGCTGCTTCTGGTTGTATGTACATACCTATATCATTTCATTGATGTCACTAATAGTAATTAGTGTATACGTTGCAAACGCGCATGAAAACGCCAAAGCGTGATGTTCTAATACTAAACGTACTGTACTGGTATAGTTATTAAATAAAAGTGATATTTTTTGGTTTTACCTCTATATTGTTGTTTCATTACTCTTATCAATAGGTATCCGTGAAAGGCGTATGCTTTGGAGGAAGCCGTGGTGGCCTAGTGGTTCGACCTACCGCCTCTCATTCAGAGGGTCGTTCGATCGGCTCGCACTAAGTTTACTTATGTGCGAAATTCAATTTTAATTTAACATAAGCTTTTCGGTGAAGGAAAATATCGTGAGGAAACCTGCACGCATTTTCGAAGTAATTGAAAGATGAGTGTGAAGTCCCCAATGCGCACTGGGCCCGCGTGGGGACAATAGCCCAAACTCTCTCGTGATGTGGAGTCCTGTGCCCAGCGGTGGGACGCAAATAGGCTATAGCAGTAGTAATAGTAGGTATCCAGTTACCAGTATTCTTTTAATTCATTAATGGTGGTACCTTCGTTACCGGCGACGCATAGACGCCTCTTGTGTTGCAAATGTCCATAGGCGACTTCCCATCAGGTGAGCCCTCTGGCAGATTGTCTTTATAGCAATAAAAAAATCTTACCTACACCTCAGTCTAATAATGCAATATACTCGGCTCTATTTAGTCTATGCTTTTTGAAAATCGAATGTGAGACACTGACGTATTCGAATTGCCGCCATTGTGAACAGATTTTGAAGCATCTTAGATGATTTCTAAAATGAGTGTAGATAAAAGAGTGTATGTAACTGTACATAATTAAGTCTTAAAACACTCGTGCGATAGGTATTATTATAAAACAAAATAAAGCTTTTTGGTGAAGGAAAACATCGTGAAAAAACCTGCACGCATCTGCGAAGTAATTCATGGATGTGTGTGCGTAAAGTGCCTAATCCGCGCTGGGCCCGCGTGGGGACTATAGCCCAAACCCTCTCGTGATGAGAGGAGGCCTGTGCCCAGCAGTGGGACGCAAATAGGCTGTTGTGGTGACGGTGGTGGAAGGGGTAAAATAAAAATGCCAAATTCGTCTATAATATACATTTTACTTATGAATACTTCGTACAACCAGCACTGATAGTACTGTTGCTTCCACGTCAAATCACGGGTGTTGATTGTATACAAGGACACTCACACGTATCTGCTCGCCTGATCAGGCTTGCTCGATTACAAATTAATAAATTCAAAATCCTTCACATTCAGGCAATGGTATGCCCTTTGTCAATATAAATAACAGTGGTCTTCTTTCACTGTGCTCATTAATATATTAAAGTCACAGCAGAAAACTACTTTTAACACGCATTCGGTATAATGCAGTTGAAACTGGATTTCACCGGTCAAAAGCGGTTTTTACTGTGACATTCACATTTCAATCAAAATTGCACATTTAATTTGATCGTGAACTATTAATGAGGTCCACCGTATTCCTGCTCACTAGATTGCGCCACTATCTACAAGTGTTGGCAGTCAATGTCAACAATTAGTGTCGATGCCACTGTGGAATTTGACGTTTCGGAGACCTCAGTGTTGTCAATTTAGCGTATAATATGGCAGATGATGTGCTAAATTGGCAATATTGCACCTTTTAGGACTCCAAACACCTCTAGCGGCGGATTTTCTCGCGGTAACCCTGTTTCACGAATACGTCTTAAGTACCGTTTAGTGTAAAATATTGGTGGCAACCTTCTCATAAATTATGTGAATGTGATAATTAATCACACGCGTTGTGACATGCTTTAGAAGCCACTTGTATTTTTACACTTGTTTGCACAAATTAATATTTGCATTTTGTATACAAATGTCAAGTCAAATCTTGTTTGTAAAAAACGATTTATTTACTTTCAATGTTCTATAAGATATTTCGTCACATTACTTTTTTTTTCGAAACAATTTTCCTTGTTTTAAGTATTTATTGTCAGCCCGTTAAGCGATGCATTGATTTATAATGGTTTTCTGATCTCGAAAACGCATTATAATGGACGAGAGATCATTTCCAGGAACAAGCAACTGTGTTTCGGTTGAAACTCACACATTTGTTAGGTTTTTAGTCATTCAATAGGTTTATATAGTCATTGGCAAATAATGTTTTACATTGAACTGCCTTAAAAACCATACAATTTATCACAACCCCACATCACTTCTCCAAAAGTGACTTTCTTAGATTTAAGGCGAGTCGGGGCAAAGGGCCGCTGGGGTAAGAGCATCTAAATTGATTTTTAGATCTTGTGAACGAAGCCAACTGTGTATTGCAGTGACGTTGTTTTTTGTTGTTGTATGGGAGTAAAATATCGTTGATTAATATTAATACTCCAACCCTGGCGTATTTGCCACGACTCCCGTTAAATATTTTTCCGCGCAACTCATGTTCAAAGATTTCTGTCATTTATGCTACTTCTATAAAATAATAGAATTAAAGGTTAGCTTAAATTATTATAAGTATCAAATTCAAGAATGAAATTTTTTAAATAATACTGTCTCGATTTGACATAGGTCTTTTATACATATTTGTGAAACCTAACCTTATAGATCTTGGATTAGAATTTTAAGTATTTTGTGTTTCGAGTCAGTACACTGACCCTTTTTAAGTTATAGTCTTTTTTTATAACCAAGTAGGCATAATAGAAAAGGAAAATTATTGTGTTACATTCAATCAAATGTTGCTAGATGTCGCATTTTATACGTTTGCAACTATTGCAATGATAAAATGAAATTTTGTGACAACTTTGAGTTTTTTTTCAATTCAAATCAAATCTTCATTACAATCATATAGTTATACAGATGATCTTATTTTAAAAAGTTCTACTTGTAATCAGAAATTACAAAAATCCGTTTAGGACACTAAGTTTATTTCGTTGTCCAGAACCCATAGAACAAACTTTACTTAGTTTAGGGCTAGTTCAACCCGTGTGAAAATGTTCAAAGTTTTTATTTATTTAAGTTTTTGTAAGTGACCACCTTATTGTACAAAAATATTTGTGTGTTTTAAGATATCTAGGTAAATATGAAGTAAATAACAAAACGCTAGTGTCTGTAGCCTAGCCAGATCAGTTGGTTTTATGATATGTATAGTATAGATCGATTCACGAATGGAATCAATGAGTGAATGATAATATCAATGTGTGCGTCACAAATAGGTTGCATACAAGCTGAATCAATTAGTTAAATAAAAAACGTGTTTTTAGACAATCCTGTCATATAAGCGCCCACATTTACAGTATATTAAGACAAGAAAAGAAAAGAAAAATACGATTTTAAGAGCAGCCTTTATAAGAATGACACTCACACAATGACAAGTGACATTACTTTCGTTCATTCCATTCGCGCCAGCTTTCACGAAGCTATCGGTACTATATAAATTAATGGCTTCTGTCTTGGACACTTCGCCGGCGTCAAAATATGGGCCACAGGTCGGCAATCGTTCGGAAATGAATTTACGGTGTAAACGATTAATAGAATTAAATTTTATGTCCTAATCTCCAACACGACATGTAGCAGCATTTGACTGCAACCTGACACCACCACAAAGTTTTCATATATGTGTCAATATTAATATGGCCGATAGAAAAATACAACAAAAATGACGCTAAAAAACATTAAAATCACCAACCGAAGCAAAAATAACGAACATTTTCTACAGCTGTAATTATTCTTCGCATGACATCAAGAAAATTTTAATGCAAATGTATCTGTGCTCAAAATTAATCTGTTATGTCAATTCTAAAACACACAGCGTTATGTGAAGAAGTAGTCTATGGATTCGTCAATAATTCGATACCCATATCTGGCCACACCGGTGAGTTACCGATTTGCCACTGCAGAGCGCGCTATCAGGTGCATTAGCGTAATGGATTCGAATCGAACCGTATTCATTTATTTATTTTACTTATTTAAACTTCATTGCACATAAGTAAAAACTAATATAATACATTAGTTTGCATCTAGAAGAATTAATAGTACATTACAGACCTAGGGTGGTGAATTCGTAAATGTCCCAGATCGCAGGTTTCTGTGGCCCGAACCGAAGGTGAGGGCAATAAATATGCGATCTGGGGCTTTACGAATTCACCACCCTAGGTCTGTAATGTACTATTAATTCTTCTAGATGCAAACTAATGGTTTGTCAAAAGTTTTACGTCTTGCCTTGGCCAAGAAGTGAGATTTTCTCTCCGCGTAGCGGGCAGAAAATCCCACCTTATGGCCAAGGGTGATGTAAAGTAATTTACTTGGTTCAGTGCTCAATCACGCGGAGTGGCTATGTTTACGCTGTGTTTTATTCAAGACATAATATGTACATGTTTTGCTGGGGTGCCGTTCACTTTGTATACAAACTTTTATCACAATTTCATTTAACTACTTTTAAAACTCATAAGAAACATGTTGCATAAAAACGAAATGCATAATTTTGTTTGTCATAATAATTAAATAACATAATGCTGTATAATCATAAAAACATTCTTCATAACGATCGTAAGGAATAATTTTACTTGTCATAACATACATTCAGCATAATTATTAAAATTTCGCCATTAGGTACGACGACGAGCGAAGCGAGGATGGTTACGTAGAACTGTGACTCTAGATAGAATAGAGATTTTTAATCGTATTCTTTTTAAGATTAAAGAAAGAAAAACCTAAAATATGAAGAAGAAAACGTGAACAAAGTGAACATTATGCTGATTGTCTGTTATGCAAGTAAACTATCATTACTTTCGAAATTATGCAATTTGTTTTTATGCTAAATGATTATTTCTCCAGTTCAAAATTGTGCAATTTGTGTTATGCAAAATGAAAATGCGCAAATAGTTGTTATTCAAAACGCCCGTTTTCAGAAATGCAAAACATTCATATTAATTAACAGAGACCCTACTCTCCAAGTGTGACATAGTTTATTTTGAATAATTAATGTACTAATTAAAAAATACTAATTAATCGCTGTGTGGTGTTGTCGGTTGATGTATTTTACATTATAATATGGAAGCCTTCATATGATTTCGGAGCGCTCGATGCTTTGCAAGAACGCTTATTCTGTGGACAAACAAATTGGAAAATACAAAAAAAATAATTTGGTTAATATAAATTTGGTTTGTAAGCTGTGTATGTACCCAATAGACCACAATTAAGCATAAAATTTGATGGAATTATAAAATAAATATCTTGGGACATTTCACACATATTGACCTAGCCCCAAACTAAGCAAAGCTTGTACTATGGGTGCTAGACAACGATATAAAAACTAAACATCCATGACTCGAAATTATAATTATAAATGATTTATTTATTCAGCTGAAATGATGATGATAAATTTACATATGATGTATAATTCTGCTTACTGGATAGCCTTTAAGAAAACAACGAGAAAATAGCTTTCATATAAATTTCATTCCTAATTGTGGTCACAAAACTGACAAGGCCTTACTTTTTTGTGATATTTACACTAATTGGGGTACAGGATTTAGTAAAACTTCCCAAATACAACTTTTTTACCTAATATTATTTTAATCAAAGGTTAATATTTACCAGTCTGCTCCCTCGGGTAGGCTGGCCAGCCGCGGGAAAACAGAGATTCATCCGGAACTTCGCACGCGGGTTCCTGGAAAACACACATCCATACTAATATTATAAACGCGAAAGTAGCTGTTTGTGTCCTTTACCCCTTCACGCTCCAACCGCTGGACCGATTTAGATTAAATCTGGCATGGAGATAGTTGGAGTCCCGGGAAAGGACATAGGCCACTTTCTTCTGTATGTCCCCAACAGCCTATTGTATAAATAATGTATTATTTATTATAAAAATAAATAATTGTATAATTTATTTTTATTCACTAGCAGTGGGGGGCACAGGCCTCCTTTCATTGAAAGAGGGTTTGGGCAATAGTCGCACCAGTCGCCCAATGCGGATTGGGGACTTCACACACATCCTTGAATTTCTTCGCAGATGCACGCAGATTTCCTCACGATGTTTTCCTTCGCCGAAAAGATCAGAGGTAACTACTACTACTACAGCCTATTTGCGTCCCACTGCTGGGCACATGCCTCCTCTCAGTGAATTCAAACTGAATTTGTCAAAAAAGGAAACTCAAGAGGTGCAACCTCGCCCCTCTACACGAGTGACCAAACTACTAGACTAGGCTTCTATGTGAGAGCACATTTACACATTCAACATCATCATTTCAGCCGAAAGACGTCCACTGCTGGACATAGGCCTCCCCGAAGGCTCGCCACTCAGACCGGTCCTGTGCTACTCGCTTCCACCGGTATCCCGAAACTCCCCGAGGTCGTCGCTCATCTTGTTGGAGGCCGACAGCTCGTCTCCCGGTTCGCGGACGCCACTCGAGAACTTTCCGGCCCCATCGGCCATCAGTCCTGCGAGCAATGTGCCCCGCCCACTGCCACTTAAGGCTCGCAATTCTTCGAGCTATGTCGGTGACCTTACTACTTATTACTACGGATATCATTTACACATTAAAAATGTTTTAAAAATGGTCTATGAAGCCTCAATGATTACTTCCTATCAGGATGCTTGACTCCCTGTCTACATAACAATAAAAAAAAATCAAAGTAATAGTAGTAGTAGTAATTCATATTATGAATGCGAAAGTGCTTCACGCTTCAACCGCTGGACCGATTGAGATGAAATATAGCATGGAGATGCTACTTTTCATCCAGGAAAAACGCATGGTTCCCGCGGGAACGCGATAACCGAATTCCATTCGGGCGAAGTCGCGGACAGCTAGTACTAGTATAATACACACCTGTGTTTTATAAAACTTGGACTCTGTGACATGATGGATGGTAACTTCATTGTTCAACTTCGACCCGACTCTCAACCTTTGAAAATATGGCAACGGGTCCCCATTCACCATATGATTAGCTACATCATCATATTTCCCATAGCTCGGCACGTTGTTGTCATTGAACAGGGCATTCCTGAACACGTTCCTATCTTCCTGACCAAACGGAGTGTACAGACCGGCGAAATCATTTTCCTGCTTTAACGGAGTGCCTATAGGTTCCGGACGGATTGGATTGGTAAACAAAGATGAGTCGTTCGAGTCGAAGGACCTGTTGGAGTCATTAGTCGGTCTAGTTCCTATGGGATTAGGTGAGACAACCGGTTTTGGGCTTGAGTTTTCCACATAATACTCCGGTGAGAGGAAGTTTCTTTGCTGGTTGTCTTCGTTCGGTTTGAACAAGGAATACCCTTCTTCGTTCTTTTGTGTGAACGATGCCAAGTTCATGATTCTGTTCTGGAACTCGTCCTGTTTCGGTGAGTTTCTCGATGGGTCTAGGACGTATGCTTGTGGGTTCGGTACGGTCTGCACCGGTGTATAAGTGTTCGGGTTGACATAGTTGTACTGCTGTCCGTACATGGGTGGTTGCTGCATACCCATTAAGTTTTGCTGATGCATCATACTCATTAATGGGTTTCTTATAGTGTACATGCCGTTGGATGTAGGGGTTATTGTAGCTTGGCAAGCATTCGGTGGCATTGGTATGGGATCGGGGATGCGTATTTCGGGTTTTTTGACCGGGTTCGCGGTCGGTGGTAGATTGGGGTGGAACATAGGGTTCCGCAGAGTGACCATCTTGGTTCCCTCCGGTTTAGGCTCAGCTGCGGCGGCCGCGGCGGCCTTTTTCGCCTTTTTCTTGGCTTTCTTGGACCGTCCCGGTTGAGGCGGCGCGGGCTCTGGTATTATTATTGTTTTGGGTTGTTCTGAAAATTAAAATAAAAGTGTATTCAGTCAAATGAAAGAACAACAGACAGCATAATTGATTTGTCGAATACAAGACACAGTCATCTCACGTCGACAGTGAATAGTTTGTTTTTAACACTTAAATTGTTTTTAACATGAAAGTATGGATGTATGACTATACTTTTAACTAGAAAGAGAGTTACGTTTTTCAACGGACGAAAAAACGAAGGAGGTTCTCAATTCGACGCGTATATTTGTATTTTTTTAATGTATGACCACGCATAATTTCGTCCATTGTTAACCGATTTTGATGATTCTTTCTTTATTCGAAAGGTGGCACTTCCAAGGTGGGCCCATTTTAATTTGGTTCAGTTTTTATGATGGGATCCATGAAAAACTGAGGGAATTCCTCAAAATTTGTTAGCAAATTTTGACATCAGTTTCAAAGACTACATTGATATTTACGTCCCGTTGTTGCATGTTTGGACAATGCAGCCGAAAAAATAATTTATAATAAAAAAATTAAACCGACTTCAATCAAACTCCGACAGCCTGTGAAGCCGGTGTCAAGTGAACCGACCCAAAGCTTATGACAATCTTATAGTGAACTTGACACCGACTTCACAGGCTGTCGGAGTGTGATTGAAGTCGGCTTGTTTAATTTTTTTATTAAAATTATTTTTTGAGTTTTTTCTCGCTCTAGCCTAAACGACTATTTTAGCTTGGCCGGTGTCGTTAGATTCATCTAAATTTTAAGCGACTCTGCCATTTCAAAGTGTTTTCACGCGGTCTATGTTTTTTTAAAATAATTCACACATTGTCTACTGAACGGATTTAGTAACATTTATGACCAAACGAGCTTCAAGCAAGAATCAACATAATATTCTTCGGTTTGCTACCGGTAATGTGCTGTAAGAATACAACACATTACCGGTTACATTTTCAATCTAAATCTATTGAACTTTTAGATTATTCTCAATGCTTATCTACAAATCGCCATAATTTTGTATATATAGTATATGCATCGGCACGAATCTTGAGCGGTGATCTTCGTTGCGCAGAAGTCGAAAATAAGGTCTCATAGCCGGAAGGGCGCTCGCTTATAGGCCCTTCAGTCTTCAGTCGTGACCATGCGCAAGTATCCCCTCTCCTTTCACTCAATGCTCAAGATTCGTACCGGGGCATGTATAATATTTGTATGAGACGTGTGGGCCATACCTGGCTGCGCCGTGGAAAACATCATCATGGAAGGGTCGGCGTTGATGACCGGCGCCGGCCGCGCTACCGGCGTGGGCGCCGCTGGCAAAGCCCCCGCCTTCCAGAGCGGCTGAAAATAAATCGTAATAAGTGAACTAATTGTATCTATTATAGTGTGCCATTGAAAAAATCATCATCATCATCGTCGCCGTCGTCGTCGTCGTCGTCGTCGGCATCATCATCATCATCAGCATCACGTGATACGAATGTATGTACATAATGTAGCCTCTCACAAAGTATACCACTCAAAACCGATCCTATGCTTCACGCATCAACCGGATCATAGTAAGTTGTATTTTTTATTCCGAAGCCGTGGTGGCCTAGTAGTTCGACCTACCGCCTCTCATGCAGAGGGTCGGGGGTTCGATTCCGGCTCGCAGTTTACTTATGTGCGAAATTCAATTTGAATTTACCACTGAGCTTTTCTGTGAAGGAAAACATCGTGAGGAAACCTGCCCGCATCTGCGAAGTAATTCAAAGATGTGTGTGAAGTCCCCAATCCGCACTGGGCCCGCGTGGGGACTATAGCTCAAACCCTCTCGTGATGAGAGGAGGCCTGTGCCCAGCAGTGGGCCGTAAATAGGCTGCAGTAGTTAGGTCACACAACATACGGCAAATGAAAAACTTACAAAACATACATACATAAAAATGAAAAAGAAAATAAGTTAAGTACCTTGAAAAACTAAGCGTTCGGTGGTGTGACACCGAAAAGGACCTAAATAGACACGTACACGTATTGGTGAATGGAAGGAAGTGGTCTCTGCCTACTCCTATGAGATATATGTTTATGTATGATGTATGTTTTTCACTGTTATTTAGAGCCTACTTTATTTTTGCCTACACCTATAAAACATGGTGTGTTATATACAGAACCTGTTTTATGGGTGAGAATTTCAAATACTCACAACAGATTTGATGGGCGGCGGTTCTTTCTTCTCATTCGGTTGGACTCTGGTCAAGGTGATTCCGGGAGGCAGTCGCAAGTCGGATACCTGAAAGTGTGGATAAAAATATTATTAAGAGGGTTTACTCCTAGAGCTGGCAACGTCGCAAATACCTGTCAAATATTTCATTGTTTTCATTAATTTATGAATATTACTGAATGAAAATATGAATTGTCGCTCTATGGTTGAATAAAACCTTAAGTATGGATTGCAACAATTATCCTAGGAACACGAAATGTTTAGGATTACGGAAGTACTATCTTTTGAAAACTTTCCATCGCATTTTCCATGCGTTTTAATGTAATCTTATCATTTGAATGCTTAACCAAAAAATATAAAACGAGACGCGTCATTCAACCATAGAATGATAACTTCTTCTTTAATTCTAATATGGAGAAATTAATGAAAACAGCGAAACATTTGACAGCTATATGCGACGTTGCCAATTTTCAGGATAAACCCTCTTAAACGATTTAAAAGTAAAGCAATAGCTAGATGCCAGATGGCGTGGAAATCCCCAAGCTTTACTGCGTTCGGCTCGCCATCTAGCTTCAAGTAGCGGAGCAACTGCCAAACGGTCGGGTAATCGGGGTTCAGCCACTGGACGCTAGATGTCGGTCTAGTGTTAACCCGGGTTTCGGAGCACGCACTACAGTACGGGCTCCGCCACTCTTCTTGTATCATTTCTCTATGTCAAAACGCAGCTTTTATAAGGAATTGTCACAGAAATAGTGTATTATAATAGTG
This sequence comes from Aethes cnicana, assembly GCA_963971205.1. Lineage (NCBI taxonomy): Eukaryota > Metazoa > Arthropoda > Insecta > Lepidoptera > Tortricidae > Aethes > Aethes cnicana. Next base: position 3,414,467 of record OZ020299.1, read on the forward strand.
ACGTCAAATTTTTGACCATTTCCAGTACCGGATTATGTTGGCTAGTGCATATTTTTTGGGTGATAATTCGTCCTTGGCATGAAAACTAACCCAGACATTGTCGTAATAAGGAAGGCATGTGCCCAGCAGTGGGACCTTAACCGGCTGTTATGGTGTATATTATATAATATTCTTACAAATGATCACGGTAATTTGACGAGCACCTGGCGGTTCTGACGTCACGTCCGCGCTATGGGTGACGCGGCCTCCCCACCTCGCTGCTGTGCTCAGCCCGCTCCGGGTCGGCTGGACACTTCGCTACGATCCTTCTCCTCGACAACTCGGCACTCTGCCTTGATCGTTCAGACACGATGCTTGTGCTAACTAGTGCTCCTTAAAGTCAATCTGCTGTGTACCGATTCTTTTACTTTATACTTAATTATGTAATGTAGTAACGAATGAACGCCTACTAAAGTGGTTTTGAGTCTACTTTGAGAAACATCCCGATTTTACAGTTTGTAAAAATATAGTACTCTAAACCGACGAGCATGTAAGCGGAACGGGATGAAAATTGAAGAAGCGAGAGAAGTATGCAAGAGTCGTAGCAAATGGAAATAAGTGGTCTCTGCCTACCCCTATGGGAAAAAGGCGTGATATTATGTATGTATGTATGTATAAAAATATAGTTACCTGCACACCACAGCTGAGTTGCTCCATGATACTGCAAGACGATGGTGTGTCCGAAGCGCTGCTGCAACCTCCCTGTAATGTAATAGTAGTTAATGCAACTGATATATAATTAGAGGCCTTAAAACATGAGTGGAGCTTAACTACATATATTTTCAACTAAAATGTAAATAACAAACTAATTTTCACTTTCGTAACAGCAGAAAACCAACAACGAATGACAACAGAAATGGCGGCAATGGACAAGAATACGCAAAGCTCGACTTAGATGGCGCTGCAAACGCTTGACCCCAAACCAAAATCCAAACACTGCAGCTGTCAAATTTTTACAGTTTTTTTTAAAGTAGATTTGTTTAAAATTGTTAAATATTGACCGCAATTTTAATTTTGGTTCATTTATTTGTGATGAAAATGCAAATCCCAATGCAATTATACCGGCCCCAGATACATACCAAGTCTTTCGGAAATACGTGTCGTCCGTTCTCATTGCATCCTGGAACTGCACAGCGCGGCATTTTTTAATAATTTAAGTAAAACCAATAACAACATACATTTCTCTATGTAATTGACAGATGGTTTGGGTCAAGCGATTGCAGCGCTCCTAGTGGCCAAATTATGCAGATTTCTTGTCTATTCGATCCTCCGTCAAGACAAATATTTTTTACAAATGCAGCAAGTCCCTATTCTCATGTCACCCGAGAACAAAATGTCATAAAAAAACATACTGAATTGACGTTTCTTAGAGGCTTAGAATTAAGACCCGAATAGAAGTTGCCCGAGCATCTTTCAACAGCATGAGAAAGGTTTTGTGCTGCCGACAATTACATATAAAGCTCCGAATTAGATTGTTACACTGCTATATTTGGCCTGTTGTGATGTACAGATGCGAAGCTTGGACCATAAAAGATGATACCAAGAGGCGACTCGATGCCTTCGAGATGTGGTGTTACCGCCGCATGCTCCGCATTAGTTGGACGCAAAGGGTCAGAAACGAAATTGTGCTCCAGCGCGTCAACATGCCCCGGCTGATGTTGCAGACCATCAAAAAGCGGAAAATTGAGTACTTAGGTCACGTGCTTAGGCACGAGAGGTACGCTTTATTACAACTCATAATGATGGGCAAGATTGAAGGCAAAAGGCGCGTTGGCCGCAGAAAGACGTCGTGGCTGCGAAACATTCGCGAGTGGACCGGGGTTTCATCCGTCGAGCAGCTGTTTCGTGTCGCGATGGATCGAGAGGCATACAAGAAGCTAGCGGCCAACCTTCAGGACTGAAGAGGCACGCTAAGAGAGAGGGAGAGGCTTAGAGATTGGCGTACCTTTTTACTGACGACCTCTATAGTGGTGTCAGCGGTGATGTTGACGACTTTGTTCTGTTTGTTTTGCACTTTCTTCTCCTTCTTGGTTTGTTGTTTGCTCTGTTTAGGCGTAGGCGCGGGTTCTGAAAATGGGACTACTTCAATCCATACTAATATTAAACACACTAAAATCGGGACTTTAACAAATTATTTATATATTAAAATTATTTATAAAATATAAATAAAACTATTTATATTTTAACTCGACATATAATAATATTATATATGTGAAAGTGTGTTTGTTTGTTGGTCCTTCCTTCACGTCGCAACGATTGGACCGATTTGGATGAAATTTAGTATGGAGATAGTTTGAGACCCGGGCAATAACATAGGATAACTTTTTATCCCGATATTTCCACGAGAACGGGTTTCAACCAATTTTTCAATACTTCTATAACTGTTTATGTATAGTATAGTATCGGGTACGCAAATTCTAAGTCTACGCGGGACGAAGTCGGCGGCAAATGGCTAGTTTAATATAACGGTCATTATGGCAGTGACCCTGCTTAGTTCTGATGGTCGCGGGTTCGAATCCCGCTAGGGGCAAACTTTGTGTCATGAGCACGAATATTTGTACTCGAGTCATGGATGTTTAGTATTAATACATGTACTAATTGACCCGTGAACTCCGTATCGGCGCGGATGATTCCCATACAAAGTTATCTTTCTTTTTTTAGCTGGTCGGTTAGATTCTTCCCGTTTTTTTTTCTTTATAAAACCTTCCCTAAATCGCAGGGCACAAAAAAACATCTAAATCGGCAAAGCAGTTCTCGAGCTTAGCCAGACTAACACACAGCAAATCAATAGCTGATATAGATGTATTTATTAGGTGTGCCCATACCCTTTTTCCATAATGAATGCATATATGTTAAACTACAGAGTACCTGCTTAATTTGTTAAGCTAATAAATAATGCATGTTTCATTTTATTATGAAAAATAAACGAATTTATATTTGTATTTTGTATGTATCCATACTAATTTTATAAATGCGAAAGTAACTCTCTCTGTTACCTCTCCACGCTTCAACCGTTAGACCGATTGAGATGATATTTGGCATGGAGATAGTTGGGGTCCCGGGAAAGGACATAGACTTCTTTTTATCCCGAAAAACGCATAATTCCCGTGGGAACGCGATAGCCGAATTCCACGCGGGCAGAAGCTAGTTTCTCTATAAGTAAATGTGTCATTGTTGCCCACAGTGCAAACTTTGCCTAGTTTGGGGCTAGGTCAATTTGTGTAAAAGTCCCTAGTTATTTATTCATTCTAAACGTACCAGCCTTCTCCTGTTTATTCTCCTTCCCTTTTTTCTTCGCCTCTTTCTTACTCGTCTCCTTGACGGGTTCAGCTTTCTTGCCCTTCTCCGCTTTTTTGGGTTCCGGTTTGGGCTCCGGTTTTTTCTCATTTTCCTTTTTGCTTTTCGCTTCTTGCTTCTGGAGCTGCTGTTGGCGTTTACGCTCTTCTTCTTCCGCCTGAAAGTATATTCATACATTTATTTAAATCAGTATGTCAAATGTCAAAAGCCGTGGTGGCCTAGTGGTTCGACCTACCGCCTCTCGTGCAGAGGGCCGTGGGTTCGATTCCGGCTCGCACCTCTAAGTTTACTTAAGTGCGAAATTCAATTTGAATATACCACTGAGCGTTTCGGTGAAGGAAAACATCGCGAGGAAACCCGCACGCATCTGTGAAGTGTCCACACGAATATGTCCGTTATTACCTGTTGCTTAGCTAGCAGTTTCCTCTGCTTCTTGGAGAGCGGTTGGGCGTCGGGCAGAGATTGCGAGCGTTGAGGTTCCTTCTTGGGTTCGACTTTCGGCTTCTCCACTTCTTTCTGTTTCTTCTGCGTAATACATAACATACTTAATATTATAAATGCGAAAGTAACTCTGTCTGTTAGTCAAGCTTGAAAGTTTTCGGCTGAAAACCAGCGCTGTGGCTCCGGCTGCAGCACATGCCGAGCTGGATGCCATTTGTTTCGGTGAAGGAAAACATCGTGAGGAAACCTGCACGCTTCTGCGAAGTAATTCAAAGATGTGTGTGAAGTCCCCAGGCAACAACTATCCAAACTTTGCCTACTGATATAATAATAATCAACATGAAAACAAATTAATTGACAACATTTCATTATTTTACATGTATTTCTTATTAGCTACTTAGGAAGTTTAAAAATATATTTTGGACACGTATTTTTTCTTTTTTTCGTAAGTCGTAAATTTCATACTTAAAATCGAAATTAAAAAAACTCATCATTCTAAAAGGGCGTAAGTCAAAAATGACGTACGTAACCCTTTTGCGCATAGCGCTCATCCGTACAGCGTTCTATCCATATGACGTCACATGGATGGCACTTGGACGGCACGCACCAGTCACCACTAAAACACGATTTTGTCGAAAAGTAATGAACGAAAAAATCTGTTTTTTTTTATTTGAATCCTTTGCACAGAGATACCGAAATGGGAGCTATCGTTTCTATGCTCACCAGTTGGCGCCACTGTTGGCTAAGGTCCAGAGGTATAGCTGTCAAAGGCGACCCTATAAGATCGGCGCCGAAACAAAGTTTTAAATCTTGAATCTCAATAAGTTTATTAATTATAAATAACTAACATCATATCGAGTAGATATGCCGCATTGTAGTGCAGTTCCGTTTTGTTCGGATTTTTTTTGTTTGTTTCAAAGCGTTCACGATACGCGTTTGCGACAATTTCACGAAGGCGATCACTTCTCAACAGGTAAACTAAAGAAATTATCATTTATGTCACGAAGCCCGCCAATACCAGTGAAAAGTGAATGTTATTGGACCTCACGCGACACTAGCGCCTCTAGTGGCAAATTCACACGCGATAGCCCCCATTACGCCTTAGTAAAAATTTGAAATGTTGTCAATTCTGGCAAATATAATAAACGAAAGAATTACCTTTTCCTTGCCGCTTTTAGCTAGCTGGTTGATGTGCGCTAGCGCCTGCTCCCAGGTTTGCTTGCGCGGCGGCGACGCCGGTTTGGGGGGCTGCATGCTCGCGTTCAATACTGAACATTACAAATAATATAATTAGTCTGTAGAAATCACGTACCGGATGATGTATGTATGTTAGAATTACTGGTCAGATTGCCACAAATTTTAATATGGCGGTAGATTATAACACGCTTCAACATATAGGCTGTTTTTTATCCCGAAACAACGTATAGTTCCTGCAGGAACGCTGTTATAAAATTACACGCGAACGAAGTCGCGGGCAGAGGCTGGTGTTTAATAAGAACCGTTAATTGAAAATTCAAAATAACTTCTGTCATATCATCAGCAAAGAACCGATAATTTAAAAAAATAATTAAATCAAAGTAAGTTCACCAGCCGTGGTGGCCTAGTGGTTCGACCTACCGCCTCTCATGCAGAGGGTCGGTGGTACGATTCCGGCTCGCACCTCTACGTTTACTTATGTGCGAAATTCAATTTCAATTTTACCACTGCGCTTTTCCGTGAAGGGAAACATAACGAGGAAATTTGCACGCATCTGCGAAGTATATTATAATTCAAAGATGTGTGTGAAGTCCCCAATTCGAACTGGGCCCGCGTGGGGAGTATAGGCCAAAACCTCTGGTGATGAGAGGCGGTCTGTGCCCTGATGCAAATAGGCTGCAGTAGTAGTAGTAGTAAGTTCACCAGTTGCGGACCTACGCGGCCATACAGACAGATAGACATACTAAAAGTTATATTGACCTGTGAGATGGCGTCCATTATGTAGTATTTGTACTGGAGTGGTCTCCATAGCACGACGGGTGCCGACTCCATGAGCATCTGAAATAAACAGTAGGTAAATAGGGAATCCATAGTCTATGTGGAAATTTTGAAAAAAGGCCTTCTGCTTGAGTTTGTGGCGGCGCTTCTACTCAAGCAATGGGTCTAGGAAGCGCTGGTAAATTCTTTTTCTGACGTGTAAAAGTGCCCCTATGTGGCTAATTTGCTGAATAAATGATTGAATTTGAATATTACAATGCGAGTAAGTCAAAGAAAGTAAACTGACTTATCGTCATCGCCAGAATCCGGAATTTTCACGGCAAAACAAAAGACTGTCGCAATGTCCCCAGTACAACATGAGGCTGTACTGGCGGACAGCCTCATGTTGTACTGGGAGGACAGATCTCCACAGTCGCGGCCGTCTCACATTTCTAGTAAAAGGTACCAAAAGCCTCTTCATGTTGGCTTCGGCCCCATGAATGCGAATGACCGGGTCCCCGTGGGCCCGTGACATGTAAATGTACCAACAAATAATAATAAAAAGAGATCTCGTATCTCCCCTCGACCAGCCGTCGAGCCGGAGGGGCGGCCGACGCCCGGGAGCGCCTGAAGGTTAATAAATATAGCTGCCTGGGCTCGAGCTATGAGTTTGTGGCCTTCGGGGTGGAGACTCTGGGGTCATGGGGCAAAGGGGCGCTGGGGCTCCACAGGGAGCTAGGGAAGCGCTTGAGGGAGGCAACGGGAGACCCTCGCGCCGGCAGCTTTCTCGCGCAAAGACTGGCTATTGCCATACAGCGAGGGAATGCTGCCTGCGTGATGGGAACCCTACCGAAAGGCCCTAATTTAAGTTTTTAGGTTATTTTTTAGCTTTAATTTTTCTTATTTCTGTAAATTTAAATGCTATATGTAGTTTATTTTTAATATTTTAACTTGTTCTTTTCTGAATAAACAAATAAAAAGAGATGGAAAAAGAAATAGAGAAAGATGAGCTAAGGCTTACAGCAGGTCCCTTTTGGAGAAGGGTAGCCCAAGATAGAAAGCAATGGAAATTGTTGTAGGAGGTAGGCCACAAGGCACACTGAGCTAAGCGATATTCTATATGAAACTAAAAAAAAAACAGAACGGAACAAAAACATAATCAGGATAGAATCATCATCATTTTCATCATCATTTCAGCCGAAAGACGTCCACTGCTGGACATAGGCCGCCCCCAAGGCTCGCCACTCAGACCGGTCCTGTGCTACTTGCTTCCACCGGTTTCCCGCGACCTTCACGAGGTCGTCGCTCCATCTTGTTGGAGGCCTACCGCCAGCTCGTCTCCCGGTTCGCGGGCGCCACTCGAGAACTTTCCGGCCCCATCGGCCATCGGTCCTGCGAGCAATGTGCCCCGCCCACTGCCACTTAAGGATCAGGATATAAAGGCTAATGAAATGAAAAAGCACCACCAATACTCTCAACGCATAGTTGACGGCTGTCTCAGCACGCACACATGCATTGAGTGTTGGTGGTGCTTTTAAAATACTTTGAAGAGTTTTTAAATGTGTAGATGTGAGATTTCCAATAGTAGACTAGCCGATGCCCGCGAACTTCGTCCCGCGTGGACTTAGAATTTGCGTACCCAATGATACTATACATATAGACAGTTATAGTTATAGAAGTATTGAAAAATTGGTTAGACCCGTTCCCGTGGAAATATCGGGATAAAAAGTATCCTATGTTATTGCCCGGGTCTCTATTTCATCCCAAATTTCATCTTAATCTGAGTAGGCCCATGTTTGGTAGTACTCACTGATGAAAGCTTTCTGCTTCTGTCTGTCCATCTTGTCCGAAGTGGAGAGGTTGGCGAACTGCTGCTGCATCTGTTGCTGCATCTGCTGTTGCATCTGCTGCTGCATCTGCTGCTGTTGCAACTGCTGGCGGGGCAGCGTCGGCGCCGGCTCCAGCTGTAAAAATATAACACGTTTCTTATCATCATGCAAGCCGAAAGACGTCCACAGCTAGACATAGGCCTCCCCCGAGACACAGAATATTTAATAGGGGAGACGACAACTTTTTTTTCCTTAGTCTATCAGGAAGATTATTGAAAAGTATTGGACACGTATTTTATTCATTTTACGGAGATATATTGTGTTGAAATGTCGCGTGACGTCACGGTTAGGTACGATTTATACCTAACGGTGACGTAGTTAGCCCCCACTCTCCAACTTAATGCGTTTTAACTTAGTCATTCTTTGTTAATTTGATAAAACAAAAAATACGTGTCTAATATTTTTTTATTACCTGACTGACGGACTAATTAGAATTTCGATTTCTTCACCCTGTCGTCATCCCTATTGTACTACATACAGAATGGCCACGGAATCACACGTCTGAATCTAGCCGGCGCGCAACTCGCCCTCACCGTCATTTGTTACATCCGGAGATGGAGAGTAAATCGTTGGCCCGCGTAGTGGTACACACACATTTACAAGTGTACAGACGTCCTCGCACGCAAAAATTTACACTTCATTCGAATATACAAGAAATCAGCATAATTTGGCCACTAGGAGCGCTGCAATCGCTTGACCCAAACCATCTGTCAATTACATAGAGAAATATTTGTTGTTATTGGTTTTAATTAAATTATTAAAATAATGCCGCGCTGTGCAGTTCCAGGATGCAATGAGAACGGACGACACGTATTTCCGAAAGACTTGGCATGTATCTGGGGCAGGTATAATTGCATTGGGATGTCTTCATTTTCATCACAAATAACTGAACCAAAATGCGGTCGATATTTAACAATTTTAAACAAACCTACTTGAAATTTTCAACAAAAAAATCCGTTGAAATTTGACAGATGCAGTGTTTGGGTTTTGGTTTGGGTCAAGCGTTTGCAGCGCCATCTAAGTCGAGCTTTGCGTATTCTTGTCCATTGTGTTCGAAATCGTGCTTCTATAGGCCGCGTCCGCCGTGTGTCCAAGACGCGCCGTTCAGACCGGTCCTGTGTCTTGTGATTATTATTAGGTCGACAACTTCAGTGTCCGATCCTTGAGGTGCGACAGACGTTGGGGGGCGCGACGACAGCGGGGACGGCGAGGGACGCGGGGAGATTAACCACGCGCATAGCACGAAACACTGGCCTAGATCTAAATATATAAAACTCAAAGGTGACTGACATAGTGATCTATCAACGCACAGCCCAAACCACTGGACGGAACGGGCTGAAATTTGGCATGCAGGTAGATGTTATGACGTAGGCATCCGCTAAGAAAGGATTTCCCGAAATTCCCACGGAAACTTTTTAATATTTCTGCGCATACAAAGTTGCGGGGAAAAGCTAGTATAACATATGATTCTGTGGGTAAAATATCGTTACAACGTTTTGCTTGATCCTATACATATAGTATCATCAGGCACGTAATAGTAGATTGTGACTAGGGAGCAAAATGGTATATTTTACTGCGGGAGACGGATTGAATGCCGCTAGCCCTGCTGCTGCTTGTTAGTTGTACGGACGGACGGACGGGGTCGCGGGCGGGAGCTAGCAGGCTACATATATACTGACGTGTCGGTCCGTGGCGGGCGTGAGTCGCGCGGCGGCGCCCTGCAAGGCCCGCCCTCCTCGAAGTGTGATATGTTGTTAGTTGTACGGACGGACGGACGGGGTCGCGGGCGGGAGCTAGCAGGCTACATATATACTGACGTGTCGGTCCGTGGCGGGCGTGAGTCGCGCGGCGGCGCCCTGCAAGGCCCGCCCTCCTCGAAGTGTGATATGTTGTTAGTTGTACGGACGGACGGACGGGGTCGCGGGCGGGAGCTAGCAGGCTACATATATACTGACGTGTCGGTCCGTGGCGGGCGTGAGTCGCGCGGCGGCGCCCTGCAAGGCCCGCCCTCCTCGAAGTGTGATATGTTGTTAGTTGTACGGACGGACGGACGGGGTCGCGGGCGGGAGCTAGCAGGCTACATATATACTGACGTGTCGGTCCGTGGCGGGCGTGAGTCGCGCGGCGGCGCCCTGCAAGGCCCGCCCTCCTCGAAGTGTGATATGTTGTTAGTTGTACGGACGGACGGACGGGGTCGCGGGCGGGAGCTAGCAGGCTACATATATACTGACGTGTCGGTCCGTGGCGGGCGTGAGTCGCGCGGCGGCGCCCTGCAAGGCCCGCCCTCCTCGAAGTGTGATATGTTGTTAGTTGTACGGACGGACGGACGGGGTCGCGGGCGGGAGCTAGCAGGCTACATATACAGTGTAAACTCTTTATAACGAAACTTAAGGGACCGAGCATTTTTTATCGTTATAGAGAGTTACCGTTATATGGAGTAAAGAAAGAAAAACAACTAAATTCACAATATTTTTTTATATGTACATATTTGATAAACTTTTTTGTCAACACTTATTGCTTTTGTTTTACTGGCCATGTTAACAATTTCAAAGTTGGTTGACGACTGATAAGACGATAGGTACAGCTGGTGTGTTTAGACCATCCTTTCCAAGTAAACGCAGTAATGATGCACGTGTTGAAGGCAATTAACAATAACAAAAGCAAGACGCTGTTTACGACCTCGGAAGTTTCGGAGCCTCAAAGGTTTAGTCGGTGTCTTTTGTAACCTGATAAGATAACATAAACAATAATATCGATAGTGAATATGTATTTACTGTGACTAAATATGAACACATTTCTTCGTAATAGAGAATGGCTGCTGCGCTATAAAGAGTTTATCAATGTATGGGTTTTAAGGTAAACCAACCAAATTGTGCTCACTTCTACGTTAAAGGGAGTTTATCGTTATAAAGAGTAATGTTATAAAGAGTTTCCACTGTATACTGACGTGTCGGTCCGTGGCGGGCGTGAGTCGCGCGGCGGCGCCCTGCAAGGCCCGCGCGGCCGCCAGCTGACGCTCGCACTCCTCGAAGCGAGCCGCGAAGTCGGCCACTTGGCGCTCCGCGGTCGCCACCTCCTGCGAAACAAATCATACTAATAGTACATTATTGCCGTGGCCGGGAAAGTAGGTCTTTGCAGGCTGAGTACTGGTTTAAAGGGCCGAGGCTTCGCCGAGGCCCTTTAATATGTACGAAGCCTGCAAAGCCTTTCACGTGCCGAGGCTTATATAGTGCTTTTCTCAAAAATAAAAAAAAACCTTGATATTAGGTATTCATAATAATCATAACACAGCATTGACACGCACGCAAAGGTAGTCAAGTACTTACAACAAATCCAATGGAACGCCAGTCTTATTTCGTATTCACCGATATTTGACTTTAACAGACACACTAACACGGCAAGTTAAAAACTCCCATGTAGATTTCTCGTTTTTTATAAAAATTAAGACCTTTTATTAATTTTTAAACCAAACTAGTAAACTATTTTATGAAATTTAGCTAAATAAATCTGATACAAGACAAGAACTCCCACTCTTTATGGATCGTTCTTTTTTTAAATTCCGTTCTGAAATACATTGCGCTGTTTCAGACACGGATAAAAACGTTTGGTTTCGCGTCAATTGACAGATACAGAACATGCAGACTTGGCTGTTTGGGAATTCCTTCGCGTATTTATCAGTTTAAGAAAAAAGTACCTGTACGATAGTGAAATTTCATACGACATTCCCTGCGCTTATACATGCCGCGGAAGTAAATTCATACAAATTTCCGGGGCATGCAGTTGAGTTTTTTTTTTTAATTTTTGACTGATCGTCAATGACGCACTTCGCAGTCTGATAGAAAGCAGACAATGACGAGTTTCCCGGCCATTTTTGAGAAAAATATAATACTATACAAAATCTATTAATTGGTCCCCCAAAACAGAGTTCGGCGTCGCGGTATGCCGCTACGGAGATGGCGGGACGAACTAGACGCATTCGCGATCGCGAATGATTGGCCGGATGTCGCAAGAGACAGAAAAGCGTGGAAAATTTAAGGGGAGGCCTTTTCCCAACAGTGGGATACTGAAGGCTAATACAATAATAATACAAAATCATAAAATAAATCGAGTAAGCGGCAGAAACGCTATAAGACATCACTAAAATGTTTAACGCGCGAGAAATCAATTTCTCACTACCCCTATTCGTAAAGGAGTATTTTGTTGCCCGTTTAGAGGGAGCAAAATACGACTTTGCTCCCTGATTTTTTTTTCACCAATTCGTTGCCGATCTCGGAAGGGGAGGAGAATAGGGTGTATGGGATAAGGGAGGATAGTTGTCATGGGATTAGGGAAGATGGGAAGAGGACATCTTGCTTGTTGCATCTGGGCTTGCATTTATGCTACAAATAGTCCAAAAATAAGCATTTTGAGGTTAGAATTTTGCTTACCAAATAAAACTACTAAGTATGGAGGGTTGAAGTAAAGGAGCGCAATCTTTATAGTTCCAAGAGTGGACACCAAATCGGGTAGTTTGGGGGCGCTGTGGTCGCCACTCCAGTCAAGTCACCTAGGCGGATAGTCTGCAGTAGCGCCTTCAGATGGCGCTGCCGAGGGGAAAACGGTTGTGAGGAGAGTGTGTTTTGTTTTGTTGCTTATCAAATCCGCTGGACACGTTTTCAACTGTTTCGCCATATAAGATTGCGCTCCTTACCAAGACACATTCCACACTCCATAACTCCTTACTACTAAGGATGAACAGAAATAACGTATAATTTACAATAGTACAGGTTTGCACAAGTTAGATGGCGCGTGGATTTAGCAATAATAGATTCAGCGTCAAAGGCTCAAGTGCTTCGTCGCGCGCCTTCTAAACTGTGTTGTACTATAAGGGCCTTATCTATCACATTTGCGATTTGCGAGCGAGTTGAAAGCGTTTTTCAATACCAAACTCGTACGCGGCGAACTCGCGGCGTGTTCGCCTCCATACAAAACTCGCTCGCGAATCGCAAGTGTGATAACGCTCTAATCACCTTGGCAGTGAGTTTGTTGAGCGAGTTCAGTTCTCCCAGTTTCTCAGCTATAAGTTGAGCCTGGGCCTGTTGCGCCGGATTCATCTTATTTTTCTTTCCTGCAAATAAATACAATAACTTCAGAGATCCATAATAACATAATCAAGGGCCCTCGCCCACGGCGACTTCTTGTAGCGACGCTGCCGCGCTACTCATATCGCTATCCTTTTTACTCTTTGATGTAAAAAAAGGATAGGGATATGAGTAGCGCGGCTGCATCGCTACAAAGTTGCCGTGGGCGAGGGCCCTTATGTGTGACATACACTGTCTTTCATTATTTAACACCAAAACAGAGAGTGAAGATATGTGGACAGCTAGAATGACATTAGGTAACTTTTCACCGCGGAAGTAATTCCTTTAAGAAGGGTTAAAAGGGAAGGGTTGGGCCACAAAAAGGCCACGCCGCACGCATGCCGCATGCCACATACCCTTGCGTCTCGTCTGCTGCTGCTTCAGCTGAGCCTCTGCCTCGCCGCACTGCCGCACGCATGCCGCACGCCACATGCCGCATGCCACATACCCTTGCGTTTCGTCTGCTGCTGCTTCAGCTGAGCCTCTGCCTCGCCGCACTGCCGCACGCATGCCGCACGCCACATGCCGCATGCCACATACCCTTGCGTTTCGTCTGCTGCTGCTTCAGCTGAGCCTCTGCCTTGCCGCACTGCCGCACGCATGCCGCACGCCACATGCCGCATGCCACATACCCTTGCGTTTCGTCTGCTGCTGCTTCAGCTGGGCCTCTGCCTCGCCGCACTGCCGCACGCATGCCGCACGCCACATGCCGCATGCCACATACCCTTGCGTTTCGTCTGCTGCTGCTTCAGCTGAGCCTCTGCCTTGCCGCACTGCCGCACGCATGCCGCACGCCACATGCCGCATGCCACATACCCTTGCGTTTCGTCTGCTGCTGCTTCAGCTGGGCCTCTGCCTCGCCGCACTGCCGCACGCATGCCGCACGCCACATGCCGCATGCCACATACCCTTGCGTTTCGTCTGCTGCTGCTTCAGCTGAGCCTCTGCCTCGCCGCACTGCCGCACGCATGCCGCACGCCACATGCCGCATGCCACATACCCTTGCGTCTCGTCTGCTGCTGCTTCAGCTGAGCCTCTGCCTCGCCGCACTGCCGCACGCATGCCGCACGCCACATGCCGCATGCCACATACCCTTGCGTTTCGTCTGCTGCTGCTTCAGCTGGGCCTCTGCCTCGCCGCACTGCCGCACGCATGCCGCACGCCACATGCCGCATGCCACATACCCTTGCGTTTCGTCTGCTGCTGCTTCAGCTGGGCCTCTGCCTCGCCGCACTGCCGCACGCATGCCGCACGCCACATGCCGCATGCCACATACCCTTGCGTTTCGTCTGCTGCTGCTTCAGCTGGGCCTCTGCCTCGCCGCACTGCCGCACGCATGCCGCACGCCACATGCCGCATGCCACATACCCTTGCGTTTCGTCTGCTGCTGCTTCAGCTGGGCCTCTGCCTCGCCGCACTGCCGCACGCATGCCGCATGCCGCGCTTGCATCGCCCTCAGTTCAGCCCGCATCCTGTTCAGTTGGGCCGCTAAAGCGCTGTGCTCTTCTAGAAGACGCGTCTCCAACTGTAGCAAACAATCGATTCCAGGATTACTACTACTACTACAGCCTATTTGCGTCCCACTGCTGGGCACAGGCCTCCTCTCATCACGAGAGGGTTTTGGCTACAGTCCCCACGCGGGCCCAGAGAGGATTGGGGACTTCACACACATCTTTGAACTGCATCGCAGATGCGTGCAGGTTTCCTCACGACGTTTTCCTTGACAGAAAAGCTCAGTGGTAAATTCAAATTGAATTTCGCACATAAGTAAACTTAGAGGTGCGAGCCGGAATCGAACCCCCGACCCTCTGCATGAAAAGCGGTAGGTCAAACCACTAGGCCACCGCGGCTTTTTTTTGCTACATATATTTTGACATATTCTGTTAGGCACTGTTCGTCCATATGTTATTACTAGCTTTTCCCCGCAACTTCGTATGCGCAGAAATATTAAATGCAAAATCCTTTCTTAGCGTATGCCTAAGTCATAACATCTACCTACATGCCAAATTTCAGCCCGATCCGTCCAGTGGTTTGGGCTGTGCGTTGATAGATCACTATGTCAGTCAGTCAGTCAGTCAGTCAGTCACCTTTGAGTTTTATATATTTAAGATAGGTCAATGCTTACCGGGCCTAAAACAGTACCTTTTTCCCCTTCTGGCGTAGTTTCTTCGCTCGCTTCTTGCCGCGGTCGACGCGGCGCGCCGGGCCCTCTATGTACTGCAGGAGAGCGTCCAAATCCCGAGGGTCCTGGTGGCCACGCCAACAGGAACCGCTGTGCGACGTTATCCTGATGGAAAGAAAAGCAATAAATTAAAAAAAAAGCTTATATTAAGAAGGTTTACTCCGAAAGTTGGCAACGTCGCAAATATTTCGCTATTTTCATTAATTTCTGAATATTACTGAATGAAAACATGAATTATCGCTCTATGGTTGAATAAAACATCAAGTATGGATTGCAACTATTATCATGGGAACACGATTTTTTTAGTATTATAGAATATTATTTTTGAAAACTTTCCATCGCATTTTCCATGCATTTTAATGTAATCTTGTCATCTGAATGCCTAACCAACAAATATAAAACGAGACGCGTCATTCAACCATAGAATGATAACTTTTTTTTTAATTCAGTAATATTGAGACATAAAAACAGCGAAATATTTGACAGCTATATGCGACTTTGCCAACTTTCGGAATAAACCCTCTGAAAGTACTCGTCAAGACGGATCAAACGAGTGCAAACTTGTTGGGGTTGTGTCGTTTAACTATCGAGGTCCTATGGCCACTTTCCGGTTCCATCATCAGATCAGCTCCATATCATACTATTTTTGTATTATCATCCGATAGCATGCATAATCCCAGTAATCCTTACTAATATTAGAAATGTGAAAGTTTGTTTGTTTGTCCTTCACGTCGCAACGACTGGACCGATTTGGATGAAACTTGGTACGCAGATAGTTTGAGAACTTGGGAATAAAATAGGATACTTTTTATCCCGATACTTCAACGGGAACGGGTTTTTACCGGGTCAATCCATTATTTTCAATAGTTCTATAACTATAACTACCTTTATGTATATAACTGTCTGTCTGTTACCTTTTCACGCTTCAACCGCTGGACCGATTGCGATGTAATTTGGCAAGGAGATAGTTGGGGTCCCGGGAAAGGACATAGGCTACTTTTTATGCTTGAAAAAATTCCCGTGGGAACGCGATAACCGAATTCCTCGCGGGCGGAGTCGCGGGCAGAAGCTAGTAATATTATAAATGCGAAAGTGACTCAGTCTGTCTGTTACCTCTTCACCGATTAAGATGAAATTTGGCATGGAAATTGTTGGAGTCCTGGGAAAGGACATAGGCTACGTTTTATCCTGGAAAAGCGCATAGTACCCGAGGGAAGGCGATAGCCGAATTCCACGCGGGCGGAGTCGCGGGCAAACAGCTAGTATTCTATAGACTCACCCCGAACACCCACTGGAGGTGGAGAACACACTCGTATCTCTGCTAGAAAGAGAGGCATGCTCTCTTGGTTGCGCCGGCCTGCTCATGCGCTGCTTCTGCTGCAACTGGGGAAGGGATTAACAACTATAGTACATTACAGACCTAGGGCGGTGAATTCGTTAATGTCCCAGATCGCAGGTTTCTGCTTCATAAATATGCGATCTGGGGCTTTACGAATTACCGCCCGTGGTTTGTCAAAAGTTTTACATCTTGCCTTGGCCAAGAAGTGAGATTTTCTCTCCGCGTAGCGGGCAGAAAATCCCACTTTATGGCCAAGGGTGATGTAATAGTACATTACAGACCTAGGGCGGTGAATTCGTTAATGTCCCAGATCGCAGGTGTTTGTGACCCCGAACCGAAGGTGAGGGCCATAAATATGCGATCTGGGGCTTTACGAATTACCGCCCGTTGTTTGTCAAAAGTTTTACGTCTTGCCTTTGCCAAGAAGTGAGATTTTCTCTCCGCGTAGCGGGCAGAAAATCCCACTTTACGGCCAAGGGTGATGTAAACACATTGAACTATGCAAGTGTTAACCAGTTCAAAAACAGACTAGATAAACTCCCTTACTAACATGAACTCTAACTGTGGAAATATGATTTAGACGCATCAGCGAATTGCTGCCTGTCTAAAATTAAATAAATAAATAAATAAAATATGACTTGTTATTACTCGACTGCGCTAGGAGGGTTATGTTTTTCGAGTGTATGTATGTATGTAATTTCTTTGGCTCTGTAGCCTAAATGGCATAATGGATTTTAGCATGCGAGGTGTCGTTAGATTCGTCTTAATTGTGAGAGTGACACTGGGTATATCAAAATTGCAAAAAACAAAATGGCTGACTCTCGGAGGCATTTAAAACGTTTCCAAAAAATATTTCTTGTCAAAGCCTACTGAGAGAGTAATTTAGGAATATGAAAAACAATGCATTTATTCACATTATGGTTTCACAGTAACATTTGCTGCTTAAGAGGGTTTACTCCCTGTGACCGCTGAGGGTCACAAGCGGACGTGGGCTGATGAGAAAGTGGAGAAATGGGAAGAAATTCGGGAACGAGTGGCAACTTACTTGAAGATGGTTTTGTCTGAGCTGGTTTCGGGCTGAAGTCTTGGGCTGGGGTGATCGTGTACACCAAACTAAACTGCAATATCCTTGAGTGCACTAATTTCACTAGGTTTTACGTATTTGGATAGACCGGCGCGCGCGCGAGAGAAGTACGTCCGTGCTCTGAATCAACGAAATGCATACTGCCGGAGGAGCGGCGCGCGCGTCTATGTGAATCAGTGTTGGTGTGAGCGGGATAGCAAGCGAATGTGACGTCACGCCTGTGCGGCGTGTACACTCCCAGAGCTGGCAACTTTATCTGACGATTGAAAAGTTAGCCCTTAACCGTGTAACGTCTCACCTGTTGCAGCAACTGTTGCTGCGTCTGTTGCAGCGTCTGTTGCGTCTGTTGCGGCTGTTGCGGCTGTTTGTTGTGTATCGGCAGGTCGTAGATGGGCTCCGGTTTGGTCTGGGGCGTGGGCTGCGGCACCGACCACTGTTGGGCCTGGAGCTGCTGGATCTTTAGTTGCTGCAACCGTATCTGCTCCATGGCGGCCGGGTTCACTTTGCCCTCCGTCTTCAAGGCAGCCTGTACGTTCACTTGTACGGCTGGTTTCTGTACCGTCTGCAAATAAAAGATATAATAAAAATAAATAATAGAGATAAATTAAATCTATCCATACAAAACTGAGCTTTTCGGTGACGGAAGACATCGTGAGGAAACCTGCACGCATCTGCGAAGTAATTCAAGGATGTGTGCGTAGTCCCCAATCCGCACTGGGCCCGCGTGGGGACTATAGCCCAACCCTCTCGTGATGAGAGGAGCCCTGTGCCCAGCAGTGGGCCGTAAATAGGCTGTTGTAGATTGGTTACCTCTGGTCTCGGGGCGAGGGCGGGCGGCGCGGGCGCGGGGGGCAGGCTCTTGGGCAGCGCCTGGAATACGAACTGTCGCGGTCGCGTTATTTAGTACAACAGTCGGAAATTTATTATTATATGAGTAAAATTACTTAAGAAGGTTTATCCTGAAAGTTGGCAACGTCGCTTAAAGCTGTCAAATGTTTCGCTGTGTTCATTAATTACTCAATATTACTGAATTAAAGAAGAAGTTATCATTCTATGGTTGAATGACGCGTCTCGTTTTATATTTGTTGGTTAAGCATTCAATATCATTTGAATGCTTAACCAACAAATATAAAATAAGATTACATTAAAACGCATGGAAAATGCGATGGAAAGTTTTCAAAAGATAGTACTTCCGTAATCCTAAACATTTCATGTTCCCAGGATAATTGTTGCAATCCATACTTAAGGTTTCATTCAACCATAGAGCGATAATTCATATTTTCATTCAGTAATATTCATAAATTAATGAAAACAATAAAATATTTGACAGCTATTTGCGACGTTGCCTGCTTTGGGAGTAAACCCTCTTAAAAGGCCGTACCCTGACCCAGCATCATCAAATTGCTCATGTAAGATCATACTTTTCTAAGAAATGTTAAAAGTTAAAAAATATGAAAAAAACATATGTTATATTTGATTATATCATCCTTACATTGACAGCTTTCGTTACACGTCTCACGAAACTTCGCTCGATACAATTTAATTCCAAAGTAACCTCTAACTCGGACATTTAATCCTACTTTACTCCAGTTCATTATATCAAAGAGTGTAAAACTAAATAACAGAAAACATATCCATATTATATGCATACATTGACAGCTTTATAAATGCAATGTTTTTGGACTGTATTTTTATAGAAATTTAAACGCGTTAAATACTAAATCGGGCGTTCTGTGCGTAGCGCTTTCTCTTTCACTCGTTGCACGAGTGACAGTGACGGTTGAGCTGGGTATAGGAGCGGCCTTAAGGATGAGTGTGAAGTCCCCGCACAGCACTGGGATCGTGTGGGGACTATAGCCCTCGTGATGAGAGGACGCCAATGCCCAGCAGTGGGACGTGAATAGGCTGTAGTAGCAGTAGTAATGAGCAATTTAATAATTGTGAAATCTCTGTACGCGTGGTGGCTAGGGGTTCGAGCTACGCAGAGGGTCTTGTTTACTTATGTACGAAATCCAATTTGAATTCGCAACTGAGCTATTCGGTAAAGGTAAACATCGCGAGGAAATATGCATACATCTGCGAAGTAATTCAAAGATGTGTGTTAAGTCCCCGCACCGCACTTGGCCCGCGTGGGGACTATAGCCCAAACCCTCTCGTGATGAGAGGAGGCCTATGCCCAGCAGTGGGACGTGAAGAGGCTGTTGAGGTGGGGGATCACTTACCGGCGGTTTAGCCGCGGGCGGCGCCGGCACGGGCTTCGGCCGGACCGGCAGAGGCTCCGGCGTCCCCGGCTCCGGTTCGCCCTGAAACGAACACGACATGATCATCAGCATCGTCATCGTCATCATCATCATCATCATCATCATCATCATCATCATAAAACGCCTCTGATTCGCTTCTGGCACTTACCTTTCAACCGATAGACATCCACTGCTGGACATAGGCCTCCCCCAAGGCCCGCCACTCAGACCGGTCCTATGCTTCCCTGTGGTCGCTTCCACCGGTTTCCCGCGACCTTCACGAGGTCGTCGCTCCATCTTATTTGTGGCAATGTATGGAGATTGTACACGACCAATGAGGTCACAAATAAGCCGAAAGTATCGAAATACCTAATTAAGTATTTACTTACCTTATAACTTACTTATATAACCTTTTATTTTTCTCATTTAAGTACATTACAGAGCTAGGGTGGTGAATTCGTAAATGTCCCAGATCGCAGGTTTCTGTGGCGCGAACCGAAGGTGAGGGCCATAAATATGCGATCTGGGGCTTTACGAATTACCGCCCGTGGTTTGTCAAAAGTTTTACGTCTTGCCTTGGCCAAGAAGTGAGATTTTCTCTCCGCGTAGCGGGCAGAAAATCCCACTTTATGGCCAAGGGTGATGTAAATATCTTTAAACCGAAATAAAATACTTACATTGGCAGTTTTGCATTTCTGTTTCTTCTTGTTTAGTATAGAGCGCAGCCGTTCCCGGGTTTCGTTGTAGTTTCGAGGCACAGGCGTGGTCAGAGGGGGCTGTGAGTTAGAAAAACTAAATTCAACAAGCTACCATTTAAAAAACTTTTTAAAAACAAGCTTTTATCAAAGTACCCGTCAAGACGGATCAAAAGAGTCCAACCTCGATGGGGTTGTGTCGTTTAACTACAGAGTTCCTACGGCCACCTTCCGGTTCCATCATCAGATCAGCTCCATGGCATAATAATTATGCATTGTCATCTGATTTACGCATGCATGCAAATTTTCAGCTCAATCGGTAACCGGGAACTGGATCAAATTTAACTTGCAAGATTTGACTATGGAAAAACAAACACTGAGACAGGGGAAACTTAAGAAAAGCTTGTAAAAAAAAAACTCAAGTAAGTCACTAGTTGTATGTCAACTACATACAACTAGTGACTTACTTGTTCCAAAATGATATGAAAATTCGAGGAAAATTCAAATATGTTACTATTACATACAACAGGTGACTTACTTAAGTTTTTTACCTATAAATATATTGACAATCAGCTATGTCTTGTTGTTATTCGGTCCCGTTGTCCAGGGGAAAAAATGAGAGAAGTATCTTAGAAAAATTGTTACAACATAAACTTCCGAGATGGTTAGAAAATGCGCCATTAGGGAAATGATTGAAAATTGCAAAGAAACCATAGATTTAACCACAAAAAAGCAGTTTTAAAAAGTGAGGTTATATTTTTTGTCTATGGTTATACTCACCGCGTGTCCAAACACAGTGCAATAGCAGCAGGTACACGGGGCGTCGGGCGCGCCGTCGCCGGCGCAGCCGCTGGGCCCGTTCGCGTGACCCACTGAAAAATAACACGAAACAATGTTAATTTTCTCAAAGTTCACGATTAATTTTTCACAACATCATATCTCGAAAACGAGTTACATATTAGAAGTTGTTGTTTCGGAAAAACGCAGGCGGTTCGATACACATTTTAACAATATTTTTTTAGGTTGGGTGCGAATGCGAATATTCGCAACATCCTTAATTATAACGCCCACTTGCAAGCTGCTAACCTCGGGTTCGGCTCTTAATTCAGGTTTAGTAGTTGTATCAACTTAACTCGAGTTAGAGGCTAAGCCGCGGTTAGTGGCGTTAAAGCAATTTGGGCTTAATTTGCTAGTAAATAAAGAACTAACCTTTACAGACATGCTGTTGGTGCGACGCGTTTTCACAGACTTTAGGCTTCGCTTTCACGGCAGTTTTAACTGGTTTCATCTCTTTCTTATCTTCTAGAACCTTCTTCTCATCGTAGCCATGCTTGTTGTCCGTACAAACCCTGCCAGAGACGTCATCCTTGCAGGAACTGCACACACAATCGTTCGTCCACTTGCAGTCAGATTTAGGAGTGTCACAGGCGTCAGATTCCGATTTAGTTTGACCGTTCCTCATCATGTTTCTAAAAGCTACCGCGTTCAACGTCTGTTTCGCATTTCTTAAAGCTTGAGCTGAGTATTTGGCCAGAAGCTCAGGGTTTTGAGAACCGACCACGGATAGAGGCGGTTTTTCTTTGTCGTCTTCGACTTTTAACCCCTCTTGGACAGCGTCGTCTATTAACTTAGTATTGATGCTTGAGCATATGGATATGACGTGTTTTTTATACGTTTCCGGTATCGGTAGACCTTGGGTTATGTAGGATTTTATTGTGTAGAAGCTGTCCAGTAGCGATTTCTCGCCTTTGGCCGTTAGAATGGCCTCACACTTCGCTAGTAACGCTTCGTTTTTATTTTTCTTCTCTTGGTCAGATTCTTTATCGGGTTTCTCCTCAGTCTTGGCTTGTTTTTTAGCTTCGCTATTATTAATGCTATCTATTATTATTCCTATAGCTTTGAACTGTAGTAAATCAGCGTTATTTAAACTGTTGGACGTTTTCGGGTTCGATGGTGGTAATTTAATAAATGATTCTTTGATTTTTCCCTCTAGATTCTCGAGTCTATATAACATGACTAACCATTCGTCGCCGGATAGTACATCTTTAGGCAAAGTCTGCATATAAGCTTTGTTCATATTTTTTAATCTCTTAATGAAGTATTCTTTCTTTTCATCCTCGGATAAGTTGCTAAAATCTGGTACACTATCGACGGTCTTATTGGGTAAACCTGTCAATTCTTCTATAACGTTACTAGCTATTTCAGGATTGAGTATAACCCAGGTACTTAGTTGCACCGACTCACTGCATAATTTGATAACATCCATGTACTTGAACTTCAAACTTTTCACAGATAGCTTTTTATCCTGCGATATTAAAGAAAGCAGATCAAACGTCTTCCCCGTTGCGGTTTCTTTAGTGTTTTCGTCGTCTTGCGACTTCGAATCGTGCAGCTCTTCAAGTTTTTCAATAATCTTATCGCTGTCATTTGCATTCTGTTTCCCTGCTAAATCTTGTATGTACGTATAAAACTTGTCGAGCATAGCTTCTATTTCGTTCTCAAGCAATTCCACCGGTATACCCTTGAATTTGGAAACATATAGCTTCCACGAATTGAATCTGTCTTTGACTAATTCCCTCAACTCGTCCATACTAAGCGCGTCTTTGACGGAATTATCGAAGAGCGTCGAAGCTTTTGTGTACATTTCAGAGTTAATAGCACTCTTGGGTACGTTGAACAAATCTTTATCCTCCTCGAGACACTTCGCGAACTCCGGACTGCGGTTCTTCTTTAAATATTCAAAAACTTTATTAATAACTACTTGAGCGGATATGGAGAATAGCAGATCTTTGAAATCCTCCTTATTCGATTTGGTTTTCGTTGGAGCGTGTATATCGCTCTCGTCTTTCGGTAATTCGTTCAAGTCTTTACTATCGAATTCCAACGTCATTGTACCTAATATATCTTCATGATTGGTATTGTTCTTAATCCTACGATTAGCTTTACGCTTGGCAGTGTTCTTAGTAACTTTAACGCTATCCTTAGACTTATTGAGTTTTAACTCTCTGATCTGTTTCAGAGTTTCCGGTGTCAATTGTGCTTCGTTATTCACCTCCGGGAGGCTGTTCATTATAGACGCAAACTCTGGTAGCTCGAAAGAGGCGTTCGAGAATTCGGATTTCAATTTAGAAGCTATTTCAGGCATGTTTGCTAGTATTTGGGGCATATTCTCGACAACTTCCACTAACTTGGCGTACGCAGCGTTCATATCGACAGGTTTTGCAGGATCTATCTTATCTAAATATTCGGTTGAGTTCTTATCTAACTTCATCATTGCTTCGCAAAACTGTCCCAACGATAACGGCCCTTCATTTTCGTCCTTTTCATCTTTAATACTGTTGTAAGAATTGATTATATTCTGACATTCTTCCATAGCTTTATTTATTTCGATACCGAATGCCACGTACTTGTAAATGTTGGGGTCCTTGGGTTCTAGCAGTTTGGTGTTTTTCTGGTCTTGCACTAGGACGGGGCGGCGGGCGTTGAGCGGTGCGTTTAGAATTTCGGGGGTAGTTTGAGATTGGGGGTCGAATTCGTCGCGGGGTAGAAATTTGTTGACCTGAAGCAGCGTTGAAAGTAATTATTCATATAATAGTTGATTGGAATTACAATAGGTTATTTTTAATCATCTGTATATATAAAAGGCAAAAGTGATTGACTGACGTATCAACGCATAGGCCAAACCGCCGGTCTTAGATAGCTGAAATTTGGCACGTAGGTTCTTTGGAGAGTGTAGGGGAGCACTAAGAGAGGATTTCCCGAAATTCCCACGGGAAAGGGAAAACATGCGATTTTAACATTTTAAAGGTCACGCGCATACGGAGTCGCGGCAAACAGCTAGTTTAAAATGAAAGAAGCTGACGATTATTGAAAGTAATTTTGTAATTTAAAATACGAACAGCGCGGCATTTTTTAATAATTTAAGTAAAACCAATAACAAAAAATATTTCTCTATGTAATTGACAGATGGTTTGGGTCAAGCGATTGCAGCGCTCCTAGTGGCTAAATTATGCAGATTTCTTGTCTATTATGTAATTTGTCATCGTCAATTTTAAAGTTAACGTCTGACTTATGTAAGAAGCTGTAACCCAAGTTGATACAAGTAGCTTTCATATTATTATTATTTCTATCACTGACCTGGAGTAACCTCTGGCTCGGCTTGGGCGTGTACACTGGCATCGGCTCCGACGACGTTGGGGACATTTCCTGGGGACAAAACGTATGGTTATACCACAGTATGAAGACCACCTTCAACTTCGTGCCCGACCCTCCCTGGGGGTAAGAGACGGTCGGGCGGCAGGGGATCACGTGAAGTCGATGACGTCATACGGCACAGCTCAACAAGCGCACGCCCGAGAAACTCTGCACAACGGAACGGTGGCGTGGGGACTAATCATAAATGACATTCTCCCCATCCCTTTCATCCTTTCATTTGACTTAGTTCTATTTGGCAGAAAAGCATTGTCAAGTAAGAGTTCATCTTTCTTTTTAATTCTATCATAGTCATATGCATTGATCTATTATAATTGAGGATTCACAATCAGCCGGAGAAAAATGGCCCCGTCAAAACGGGTGCCCAAACAACTCGGGCGCTCAGTAAATTTGACACTTAAGTCTTATAGTGTTAGGTTTATTTTTGTATATCTTGACACATATTATAAAGAGGCATTATTAGCATATTGGAACGTATATTCTTGCTCCATGTATTTCTACGTAAGACATATTCTGTTTGGCACTGTTCGTC
Organism: Aethes cnicana; assembly: GCA_963971205.1. Classification (NCBI taxonomy): domain Eukaryota; kingdom Metazoa; phylum Arthropoda; class Insecta; order Lepidoptera; family Tortricidae; genus Aethes; species Aethes cnicana. The sequence continues at coordinate 3,439,490 of OZ020299.1, forward strand.
CATATGTTATTATAGGTCAATGGTCATATGTCATATCTAATAAAGCACGCGAGTCGGTCATGCGCAGCTTTTTTTTCTGATTTTTGTCGTCGGCCAATATGTTTAATTTCCTACAATAATTCAAGTTTTTTTTTATATCTCGGTTCTGACGGGCATTAGAGGAAAACTTGTGTAAAAAAAACTTTTCTTTTGATGTACTCTATCTACCGTAGAAATTTCATCAATGTTCGCAGACTTCACAAATCAAGCCACTTTTCCCAAAACCCCCTTGGCCATATGACACGCTGCGATCGTATCCAGTGACTTTGCACATAGCGAATAGCCTCCCTTACCTGCAGCGGCGGGCTTGTGGCGGGCTCGGGCTCTCTCCCAAGCGCCACGTCGGCGAACTTGGCGAGGCACTCCCTCATCTCGCGGCAGAGGTCGTCCCGCTCGCCGACCACGGTCTCGGCGCCGCTAGTGTCGTCTCGCTCTAGCGGGAAAGCCTCCGGCGGATCCACTTCGTCGTCGTCGAGCTGTGAAATTAGAGTAGTATATTTTGATGCGAGTGCGAAAAGTTTGTGAATGAAAAATAATGACAATTTCGCACGTGTATCATAAGACATTTTTTAATACATTTGCGAAAAAAAAGGAATAAACGAACAGGATGAAGCTCAAAAAACTTTACGCACTTGTTCGTAAAAAACAACTTTAGGCACGCTTACTATAAAACGCTCGTTCGGAAATGACTAACTTTTGGCATGTTAAACAGGTATCGAAATGTTTACTTTTTGAGCACCTGTATTAAAAATAATTCTGAACGAATGATGTTTGGTTTTCGACTAATTAGAGCGTGTTTTTTTTTTACGAACTTGATCCTGTTTATTTATAAACAACGACACAAATAAGGGTTGTAAGTTTCATGTGTGTTAACTTGTGAGCTTGTAGCTTTACAACGGTTGAACCGATTTTAATTTAATCTTTTTTGTTTGATAGGGGACTTAATCGAGAGTGTTTTTGAACTATGATTGTAACATATCGTTCCAGCATTTAGAAAATTATCAGCTCTTATGTAACGTCTTCGATGAATAACGAGTTTTTCGTCTTCAATTTCAAGTTGTGATGAACAATGATATTAACGCATTCACTGCCACCGACGCATATATGCGTTTTGCTGACTTTCCCGCTGTGCCTTGAGCGGACATGTGCGTTGCAATGTTCCCTTAATGACAGATGTGGCACCTGGCGAAAGTTCGTAAAACAGAAGTGGCAGTGAATGCGTTAATAGACTGTACCATGGCGGTGCCGCATGCCGCACGCTGCCGCAACAGCGCCAGGATCCTGTGCGGCTGGTGCGGCGACAGCTTGCGGCGTTGCCGCGGCGACAGACTGCGCCGTTTGCGCGGCAATTCGTCGGTCGCGTTACTCTCTGGCATGCTGGAATCATTAATTACATTGTACTTATTTAGCTATCCTTTTTTACATCTACTACTACAGCCTATTTGCGTCCCACTGCTGGGCACAGGCCTCCCCTCACCATGAGAGGGTTTGGGCTATAGTCCCCACGCGGGCCCAGTGCGGATTGGGGACTTCACACACATCTTTGAATTACTTCGCAGATGCGTGCAGGTTTCCTCACGATGTTTTCCTTCACCGAAAAGCGCAGTGGTCAATTCAAATTGAATTTCGCACATAAGTAAACTTAGAGGTGCGAGCCGGAATCGAACCCCCGACCCTCTGCATGAGAGGCGGTAGGCCGAACCACTAGGCCACCACGGCTTATATTTTTACATCAAACAGTAAAAAGGATAGCGATATGAATAACGCGGCAGCATCGCTACAAAAAGTCGCCGTGGGCGATGTCCCTAAGAATCAAAGTGCATAAATTTGGTAAACTAAAAAAAATGTAAAAGAGAGTAAATTATGTCTCAAAAAGAGTGTGAGAAGAAATAACGGCCCATAAAGGGGAATCGAAGAGGAATAGCTTCTGTGCTAATCGCTAAATATTGAGGATAAAACCGTAGCCCCACAGCCATGGTACACAAACGCTTCCTATCAAAACGAAGGTGGATACTATCATAGCAGCGTACAGCCACAGGGCGGACACGGCCTATAAAAGCACGATTTCGAATACAATTCGAACGAAGTGTCAATGCGTGCGATGACGTCTGTACACTTGTATATGTCTGTGTACCACTACGCGGGCCAGTGATCCACTCTCCATCTCCGAATGAAACAAATGACGGTAAGGGCGAGTTGGACGCGAGCTGCGCGCCGGCTAGATGCCAGCGGTTAATTCCGTGGCCATTTATTTATTTAAACTTTTTTGCGCAAGAAAACAAATATGTACAATTGGCGAACTTAATGCCCAATGGCATTCTCTACCAGTCAACCATAGGGCCATTCTGTATGTAGTACTAAATATTCTATGGCACGACCACGCTACGCAGGGACCACACAACGAACCCGTGTTTAGCGTCTGCGCGCACCGTGCGCCGCTGTGAGGTTCCGACTATGGAGGGTTGAAGTAAAGGAGCGCAATCTTTATAGTTCCAAAAGTGGACACCAAATCAGGTAGATTGGGAGCGCTGCGGTCGCCACGCCAGTCAAGCCACCTAGGCGGATAGTCTGCAGTAGCGCCTTCAGATGGCGCTGCTGAGGCGAAAACGGTTATGAGGCGAGTATATTTTGTTTTGTTGCTTATCAAATCCGCTGAACACGTTTTCACCTGTTTCGCCATATAAGATTGCGCTCCTTACCAAGACACATTCCACACTCCATAGTTCCGACTTCACGAGGTGTGATTTTCTTTCTCACTCACCTGTCACGATCCCTCTCTTTCTCGCAGCGCAGTTGCTCCTCCAGCCACATGCGAAGCCGGTGGTAGTACAACTGCTGGTCACGCATGTGCATCACTTTGCGACGGACCTGTGAAAAAATGTTCTGTAGATACTGTGCTGTATAGGTGCTGTAGTTGTGTTCCAAAATGATATGAAAATTCGAGAAAATTTGAAATTAGGAACGTCAACTTTCGTATTCAGACAGGTTACTACTACATACAACAGGTGACTTACTTAAGTTTTTTACCTATAGGTACTGTGGCCTACGTCCAGCAGTGGACTACTATGGGCTGTAGATGATGATGATGATGATGATGATGATACTGTAGTGTATGCAATAGTTGCATTACACTGTCTCGTGTGTAGAGATCTTCTACTATCTAAAGTCCCGCGCCTTCACATTTCAAAACGCTTCAATGTATTTAAAAAGCACCACCAACACTCTCAACACATGTGTGTGTGCTGAGACAGCCATCAACTATGCGTTGAGAGTGTTGGTGGTGCTTTTTAAATAATAGTAAAAAAAATTGAAGCGTTTTGAAATATGAAGGCGCGGGACTTTAGATAGTAGAAGATCCCGGCAAGGTTGGTACGTCAGTGTAATGAGAGCCGTTGGCGGGAGTGGACGTAGCATCGTTGTTGCGTGTGCGTTGTCGAGACAGTGATACTAAGCATTGATTCTGACTATACGGACACCAATCTAGGCTCCTACAGATACCTTGGTTTTTTTATTCAACTCAGTCACTTATGGGATGGCCGAGCCGTCGACACTTTAGGCCTCCAACGAGATGGAGCGAAGACCTGGTGAAGGTCGCGGGAAGCCCGTGGAAGCGAGTACCACAAGACCGGTCTGAGTGGCGAGCCTTGGGGGAGGCCTATGCCCAGCAGTGGACGTCTTTCGGCTGATCTACTGACTACTGACGGCTAGGGGCAAACTTTGTATGATGAGCGTTGTTTATTAGGTACAGACTAAGTCTCTGAATCACAGTGACATTGATACTATTGTATGTAATGACAGACTTTCTTATCGACAACCGTATCGGGTTGCTCAACTGCCGTCCTCCAAGATGGATGTCGACGTTTGTTGAGCTTCTCCATTTTTTGGGCACCGAAGTCCACAAGGAACCCTTATAGTTT